>WURS02442975.1:0-32867 GCA_011762765.2 Rhinocypha anisoptera
GGGTTGCCGGGATCCCACTCCGGGAGGTCCTTCTCGTCCGGTGGCTCCACCTGCCCAGCCCATGGCCTCCTCATTCGGTGTGGTGACACAACGATCCATTCCCCCTTCAGTGGGTTGAAGCGCAAGTGCTGGTGCTCTGAGTGCAGGCAGACCAGACATGAAAAATAAAATCACCTAATGCCAAACTGTTAACCCTTTATCTGTGGTGGCTTTGTTCCCCTCCTATGGTTGTGTGTGTGCAAGAAAAGTGCCAAGGATAATCCTTCCTTCAGGCACAGGCAAAGGTGTAGGAGGTGGATGACCTTTGTAATCAAGAATGACCCTTAAATCCCAATAGCCTTTATTCCTCTGGGTGGAGCAGTGGAGATTCAATTGACTGGAGTTTCGAAGATTTCATACGGAAATATACCTAAATATGCACTCCATATTTACTTTCCTTGATTATTTATAATGAATTGGTTACCAAACAGTATCCAAATACCTTGATTTATAACCTAAATATGCACTCCATATATATATAACCTAAAGATAACCCAAATATAACCTAAATATGCACTTCATATTTACTTTCCTTGATTATTTGTAATGAATTGGTTACCAAACAGGGTCCAAATACCTTGATTTATAACCTGCACACTACTGAAACTCGGAGACAACTTAGGGAAATAACGAGAGTGGTCAGGAAAGAATTTCACCAAACTCCGTAGATGGAATGCATTCGTTAACCATTCCCGAGGGTTAGGCACACATCTTCCCAAATGACACTGGAAAGGGGGGAATTCCGGAACAATATGACAGTGTGACCAAACGAATATTTCACAGGAAGGTAGGTCCATAAAATCCTGAGTACGAAGGATGTGATCATGCTTACAAAAACATTCTCTCTGTAGTTGACTGAAAAATGTTGATACATATATATTTTCTGCAGCTAAGGAGTGTAAGAAAGGGAAAGGGTGCATGCTGCTGACGCATGTGCTATCACAAATGTGGGTATAGGCCTTGAATTTCACCCAGAACAAATCTGATTCGAATAGCTAGGGATTAAATGGAAATGAATGCGACATCACCCTCGCACTAGGAGCAGGGTATCCTCAAACACAGCCTCAGTTTCTTGAGGATTCCATTAATTTGTGTGGCATTCGAGAGAAAAGTGCTCACTTATTATAGTTTTATTTTCAGATAGCTATTAACTGCAGAACAAATTTTCTAAAATATTTACCTTCACATTTGTCTTGTGAATTTCTCATTTTTAAATTTATTTTTATTTTATTAATTTAATTATTCATAAATTACTTCTTTATTTGTTCCATCTTCTGGTATGTACCTTAGAAAAATATAAAAAAATCATCACTAAATTTGGTCCCATTGGTGTATGTATCTGTGTTTAGAAAAACTCATTTCAATCCCATTTCCGAGGCCATGTAAATTTTATTCCAATAGGTGTTCAGGTCTCATTTGAGGATTAAAATTGACATGTTATTTGAATTATTCAGTAAATTGACTCAGTGCACATGAGGATTGGGTAATAATTTAAATTTGCCTTAGCGTGTAACAAGTTGTTGTTTTTGGTATCTGGGATAGAAGAAATTGTGGAAGGGAAAGAAAAAGCTATCACAGTTGGAGGAAAGTATGTGCATACAAAGAGTCTGGCTGAGAGAAGAGCAGAGTGGTTTAAGACACCCATGAGTAAACCTGGCCTCAGGGCAGAAAAGCTGATTACTGACTGGCGTGTAACTTTCCTTGTTATTTTCTTAATTTTGCATTGAACAATAAGGAACTAAGTGTATATCGATGGTTATTCCTACGTTATGTATGCTCTATACACTTAAGTGCAAAAATATAAGTGTATTTTGGTGGATGAGAAAAATACAGGTTTATGCATGAATAAATGTATCACAGTGGCCAATAAGAATCATTTAAGTGGCTGCTGCAATATCTTCCTTCCTTAAGAAATTACTCCTGCAAAGTAATGGAGAGATTCACAGGCGAGAGGATAAATCAGACAGCTGCTACAAACCTACCTATTGAAAACTGATGGACATCCAGTGGGTTAGGGGGAGGTGCCTCCAGTCATTTGCAGCTATACCCAAGATGGTTCATTTTCTAGATATCATATCTTCCTGAGAAACCATAGGCAAATCCAGGAACAAGAACTGACCCTCAACCCAGAGTTTGACCATCATATGCCTAAGTAATGGAAAAGGTGTGCCCTCACCAATTAAACCAATGTGCGGTTTGTTAACTTTTTATCCATCTGAGAAACAAACTTGGTAGTTATTGTGAATGAGAATATGAATACAGGTTTTAAATGAAGATAAATCTAAGATGTGGGTCAATTTGCTTTACTTACCACCCTAGAATTCCCAGGGAAGTTACCCAATATGGTTAATGTTACCTTAAGTATTATTAAGTGTGTTAACCTTAAGTTTAATAAGTGTGTTAACATTCAGGTGTGACTGTATATGGAAAATTTACAATGGTGTAACACTTATCAAAATTTTCTTTACTGTTGAATTTTCTCAATAAAGAGAAATGTTGAACAAGAAGAATGCGCATTACAAAATCTCACCTGAATAGATTTTTATAGTACATTTGATGTGGTTATGAGCAAAGAGCTTTGTGAATAAGTAGAGTAGTAGTAGGATTTCTGTTTATGGGATGCTTCGACGGCTATGGTGATGTCGCACCTCTTAAAATCAGAAAAAGACCATTTGGACAAACACAACACCCATGCCCTGGACGGGACTCGAACCCGCGACCTTCGGCCGTCACCCTACCCTCCAGGCTAACCCGGTCGGCCGCTTCATGAATAATTATATAGACCGTATGCAGTCTGGTGATAGTGATATGCAGCCAAATTTCTCAATAAAAAGTTCTGAATGTATTAGTAATCCTATTTTCTAAACACTTTTAAGATGTAAAATCAAAGGAACAAAATATTAACATCTTTAATGTTATTTTAACGTTAATGTTACTTGATCTGATTATTTGGGTAATAGTGTTATGATAAATTAAATTCTACATGGTGGAGTGGTATTTTTTGCTTTCTTAAACTATTGGCACGTGATACATTATTAGATTAATTATTTTTCTCGTCTCACTACCGTGTGATGTTGTTTATTATCCTTGAAGGATAGGTTTGACGAAGGCACGTCTTTTTCCCTTCGACAACGCCTAGTGATATAATTTTTCCATATTTTTCACGTTGTATATCCAGTTCGCACAAACAAATCGAGGGCAAGGCTTTTCCATTGCTATTTCGACAGCATTAAAAACGAGCCTAGGAATTAATAATCCATTTACTCAATATAGTAGGGAGTCGCATATTTCCATTTCAAAATGAACGTAGTGTACATTCCATTGATTATCACTTACCACTTGAATTGAACTCCATCAAGCCTTATATGAGCTTACACGACCTTTATGTCGTTATCGAATATTAAGGGCTGTAGCTATCGTCTATCCTGTACAAGATAGCGGTGAGAGGTAGAGCAACACGTAGTTACTTCATCCCTCATTCACGGTGTGGGTACGTGTTGTAATCTACTTTATTGAAGGTATATAAGATATAGAACTGTTAAAAACCATTTCCAATACGAAAAGGGGAAGAACGAAAAGTGTTAGGAAAATAAAACGTTTGGAAGTGATTTGGTTTAAGCAATCATTCAGAAACCTAAAATTATTAATAAAAATAATATTTTTACCAAAATAAATAATGCCTCTCAAAGGCATTCATTATTTCGAATAGAAAACATTAATAAAACAGCCCATTATTTATTAACGAATTAAATTTTAACAATTCAACAATTTTTTTATTAAAATACGCAAAAGGAGACGTCATTGTTTGGCGCTGTGGTCAACCGGTGGTAAACTATAAAATGAAAATCATTCAGCGTTCTTCACGGCATCCAAAAGTTGATTATCATTCATTGGCAGTCAGTGACAGCATTTTAAGTTTTTTGGGGAACGATGGCCCGTGGAAGTAGTGCTGGATTTGATAGGCATATTACAATATTTTCTCCAGAAGGGAGGCTTTACCAAGTTGGTAAGCTCAATGAACATTTTATTTACTTCCATGTTAAAGTCCCAGTTATTGCTTAAGTAAGTGCCAAGTAATTATCTGATTCTATTAATTTCAGAATATGCTTTTAAGGCTATAAATCAAGGCGGGCTGACCTCTGTTGCCTTAAAAGGAGTCGATACTGCCGTCTTCGCAACTCAGAAAAAAGTTCCTGTAGGTATATTGAATACATGTAAAAAATATTCATGGTGACAACTAATCCTCGAAAGCAACTATAGAATCGATTGACTAATAGTTCTTTAAACGTTTCAGGATAAGTTGCTCGATGCTAAAACCGTTACTCACCTATTTAAACTCACGGAAAGGATTGGATGTGTAATGACTGGAATGATTGGTATGTTTTCGATTAAAACTTCTTGAAATTCCCCTTCATAAATATTTTTTTGTTGGGGTAATACCTATTTGTTTCACTATAAACCACATATTGGAGTCTTGTATTTTGTAATTAGCGGTGGTAATTCGAAAATCAGTTTCGTTTACCAATGAAAAGCGTAACATTTGAAAACTTTTTTTACGAAAGAGTCGATGTCAGACATCACTAATAAAATGATTTTATTATTCTTCAGCCGATAGCAAGTCTCAGGTGCAGCGTGCAAGATATGAAGCAGCCAATTGGAAATACGAGCATGGCTATGAAATACCCGTTGACTCATTATGTAGGAGAGTAGCAGATATATCACAAGTGTACACCCAAAATGCTGAAATGAGGCCTCTTGGCTGCAGTAAGTTTCCACAGTTATGCTGTCGGTCGATTTAAAACTTGACTATATGAACGTTTCTTGTAATTCGTAGCCTTTTTACAGGTATGATTTTAATTGCCTATGATGATGAATTGGGACCCTGTGTCCTGAAAGCTGATCCAGCTGGTTATTATTGTGGCTATCGTGCAGTTGCTGTTGGCGCTAAACAAACCGAAGCGAATAGCTATCTTGAAAAGAAGTTGAAAAAGAAGCAAGAATTCACCGGAGAAGAAGCTATTCAGGTAATATTGATCTTTAGTGTCCTTAGAAAATTTGTAGGCTTCTATTTATAACATATTATAAATGAGACTATAATATATATAGACAACTACGAAAAGTCATCATTTTGATTTTGAAATGCTAGAGTTTCAGCTGGGTTTAACAAAACATAAATCTCATAATCATTTTTTTGCGGTGATAACGTTCATGTCAGTCTACGAGAAAGATTCTTTGTCCTCATCACTGCCATCAGTTCTTACAGCTGACATGACAAAAACAATCAACCAGTCAGCCTTTTACAACTTTTCAAAAATATCTGAGTTATTACAGACAAATAATTTAGATACCTTTTTAAATAAAAACAACTGTTAAATGTGGTCCAATTTGGCTTTGTGGAAAGGAAGAGTATTAATCCATATTTAGGTTTTATGGGGGAGGTTATTACTATTATAGTAAAAGATGAGTTCTCTGTTGGTGTTGTTTTGGGCAAAGTACAGTCATTTGACTCAGTTGATCATGTGACCTTATGAAGAACCTTGAACAATACAATTTTAATTATTTATCAGTTTCCCACACACAGCACAAAGCCAATTATGGTGGCACAATATAAAAATGAAAATAACAAGGATGTAACGCAAACATCCATGTCCTAGGTGTAGAATGAAAAATCACCTAGCCGGTATCTGAACCCGGTTCCTCTGGATTGGTAGATAAGGACATTACCCCTCCACCATCAAGATGGTAATTGTGAAAGGTGAAGTAAAAGACTTTTAACCCTTTCTCAAAGGAGAAAGTGGGCATCAGCAACCTTTAAATTGGACTTTTGGTTTGTCCTGACACATATCAGAACTAAAGAATTGGGGTTCCAAAAGGAAGTATGTAATGGCTTACTAATTTATAATTATGATTTATCATTTCCTAATTCTAACAAATGAATGTTCAATAGACTGATGTTACTAACTTTATTGTAAATGACTGGGAATTAGCAAATTGTGCGATACAAAAGTATGCATAAATAGTTTGTTTTTGAAATATCATCCTCTGAATCTCAGCAAGACCAGTTGTATATGATTTAATGTGCTGAAAGCGATTTACATTGAAAATCATCTATCAGTATGCTGCGGTATTTTATTTTATGCAATATATGTCAGTAGTTATGCTGCAGTATTTAATTTTTTGATCATCTCAATTTGGAAAAAGGTTTTTACTATGCAACAAAGTGACTCATGACAAAGGTACAATTTAACAAACTTTTGTAGTAACTTATCTCTAGTTAGTTATTATGTTAGGTGGAAGAAGGGACTATTTAGTCTTAATCTTGCCCAAATAAAGACATATTATTATTATTATGTTTGTGATAAACAGGTAACTTTACAAATTTTCTCTTGTCTATAGTTTCTTCTTCTTCTTATCATGACCCACTTTACATTAAATTCCTTCTTTCTACAATTTATCCTCTTTTTGAAATTGCTTTCCATTTATTCCTCTAGTCCCAGTTGAAAATCCATTATTTATGTTCTGGTCACTGGCCATCAGATTCCTGCTGGCTTTTGCTCTCCTTAACCTGATTCTTAAAGTAGTCCTCAATAAGGATATATGTAGTCAGTTTGACATCTTCTTATCTCTCATTCCACATTTCAAGTGTACCTTCTGTGTGGGTGGTTTCTAAAACTTTTTTCCGTTGTCAACAGAACTCCATGAAATTTTATGTATTTCATTTCAGTCTCTAAGTTTTCTTATTGTTTTCTCTTGTTGGCCTTCTCTGACAATTGAATTCCAGTTCCAAGGACAAACTTTCTTCTTCTTGAAGTTTTTTTGGTCTCCAAAAATCATCCTATAATTACTTGAGTTTTGCCATCATTGTAGTCTGGCATGCGCATGTAAACTTATTCTGCTATAGTATCTATAGGACTTGTTGTTCTCTGCCATTTTCATTGTACTGCAGGAAGTCCTTCACTCTCATTGCCTCTCTCACAAGTATTCCCCAACCAGCGATCTTAATGTTGACTGTTATATCCTCGAAAAGATTTTTTTATTTTTCTACATTATATCATAACCAGAAATAAACTAGCTGCTGCTCCGTCGTGGAATAATATGGTGGCTATCCTTTTTTTTCCAAATCGAAGTGATTAAAGTAACTATGTATTGCAATGCCTGCATTAAAGTTAGTTCTTAGGTGAAGTGAAGCCTGAGGTTGTGAACTATAGTAAAGTAAGTATTACTGTACCAACTATGCACTATGGCCGCCACCATCACTCACATTGAGGAGGGTTGTCTATTTGTTGGTGGAACTTGCCACAGAGTCATTGCCTCTTCATAGTCTTTTGTAGGATTTGTGGCCGTCTTCTCCCCAGAGGACATTAAGGGTCCACCCCCAAGAACCAGTCGGTCCCTCTGTCCACTGCTTATTGTCTACTTTTGCATATTCGTTGATTATAGTAACTTATTTCACAGCCAACTAATGTATCTAGATGATAAACACCCATCCACAACCCAATGGGCTCATTTAATGGCTTTTGGTACAACCTCAGGTATTAGTAATAATATAATCAATATTAATTATTAATCATAGGTGTGATTATCTGTGGTATTAAGATACAAAACATGTATTAAATTTAACTGGTACAATTAAAATCCAACTTCTGGAGTCAATGGGCAAAAGTCAAAGACAAAATTATTGCATCAAGTGATGATGATTTGATAATCATAATAAGGGAAATTTAGTCTGTTGATTATATATATAATAGGTCATAACTTGTTGAGAAAATAAAATATTTTAAATAGGGGAAAAGTGATCTTTAGGTCAGTCACTAATATGTTTCAATCCTACTGCATCGTGCCTGAAACTACCCAATTTGTTCTGAAGTCAAGCTCAGAGTATTCTTCATTGGCATATAGTGGTCTGGTAGTGATGGTTCTATTCAAACAAAGTTGCTTTAAATTTATTAATATAATTGGGCTGAGCAGAATTTCCAGAATATTATTGACCTCAAATACATAATTTTGCATTTGGAGGACTTATCAATCTATTGTTTTTACTTGGCATTCTATCCATGGAGTTATAATTAACTAATTACATAAGCACTACCATTTTTCTTGTTGAAGATTTGACAATAAATATACACATTACAAGCAAGTGTTGCCATGAGTTTAGTAAAGACTGATCTACAATATTTATATGGGATTCACGGAGATAATTTGTACAGACTTTTTTGGCTAGAAAATGCATTTTGCATCATAGACATCCCCATAGTCTTAATATATAGGTAATATGGGAATGGAAAAAAACAACAGTAAATTTGCTCAAGGATTCATATAGAGATTGTTTTCTCAGTATAAACAGAGATTCCTAGAGTTTCTTTTGTTAATTTGGACATGAGATGTTTAATCAAACTTCAAGTCTAAAGGAAAATTAAGTCATTTGGCAGGCACAGTGCCAATTACACTGTATTTGATGAAGAAGAGGGATTTAATTTATTGAGAATTTATTAATAATTTTTCAGGTGTCACCTTATGAAATTATTTAAAGAACAAAAGTCACATTTTTTTAATCAGAGCAAACATGGAGTATTAAATCCTTCTTTATACAGAACGCAGCTTGATAGACCATACTTAACTGTTAAACATTCAGGACATTAGGCATTGCCTTGAATTGCCTGCTCATGATTACTCGAATAAGAATTTATAAATGTTAGTACCAAGTCATGATGACATAATGTTGCAGCTTTTTCCTTTTGTATTAAGATCATATACCCATTCTCTTAGTTAAGATCAGTTTTGTACTTTCTCATGGTAATATCTCATTAAAAGTTTGAAATTGGAGTTTTGTTAATTGATCGTATATGTATCTATTAGCAAAGGCTAAAACAGACTTTATTTTGGAGAAATGATTTTGCCACATTGGGGTCATAAAAATATTTTTATATGCAATAATCGGTTTTTGTACTACTGTATCTATTGTTGTGTGGGATCATTGGTGCTGAATTAAATCCTGCACAAAAGGCTATGGAAGGCCACAGGTACAACTGGTTTCAGGTGCTTTCAAATGGTTATATTTCTTTGTTTTTTCCATCTGCCATATAGTGGTGAATTTTACTTTGATTAATAATTTCTTCCCTTGTGGCCATTATAATAATTTTGTTTGTCTTTTCAAATGATAAAGTTTCTCATTAAAACCATGAATTGTTGTGATTTTTGCCAACCTTTTTCCTAAGTTAGGTACATTTAAAAATAGTTCTCTGTGTTCATTGTTTGTCTACCACTCCTCACACTTCTTCTGTTTCAAATTCAGATTTTAATCTTTGCATATAATAATGCAATATATTAATAATGCATATAATAATAATGCAAATATAACTGATTCCGAGCACTGTATTTTTTTACTTGAATGATGCATAAATTTCTTGTAGTTGTAGAAATTTTATGAATGTGTAGCATGTTCAATTTGGCCATGTGCCAGCAATAAAAGTGGATATGTGTTTGACCCAGTTAGTATCTTAGTTTTTGACTCAATGAATATCCAAAATAGTATATGGAAAACTATACTCTTTTCTTCTTCACTTAACTATAGCTTTTATCATTTTTCAGTTAAATTTTTTTACTGGCCCAAAATGGCAAAAATATGGTTTCTGCTTGATTACAAAATGCAATGGATTCAATTATAAATCCATTTCATAATTATACTTGAGGTCTGCCTGTTAATATATGTTAGTTATATTTTTACTTCCACACATCAGCTTTTCAGTGCTTCGTTTTATATGTTTTAGTATAACTTTAGGGACATAAATCCATAGATTTAGGTAATTACATATTACTTGCAGGTAACATTGAATATATTTGAACCTAAATTTAAAAATTTTATTATCATAAAATTCTTGCTTTTTTAGCTTGCCATCACTTGCTTATCAACTGTTCTATCAGTGGACTTCAAACCGACTGAGATTGAAGTTGGAGTTGTTTCCAAGGATAATCCAAAATTCAGGTAATTGTGTTATATGCTAATGTTAACACTGACATGCTATTTCATAACTAATGGGATTCTTTCACCCAGATGCCATGTTTCATTGTAAGCAAAGAAATTTAGTAGCTCTATAATGCTGCTTATCACTCTTCATTGCTCATCCTTCCTTCCTTGAAATATCTGAAATTGTAATTTAGTGATTTCCTGGCCACCTAGTGGATTGTGTTTATGTGTACAGTTAATTTTATTTTGTTTGTCCAGATTAATATTTTTGTCATTGTGTTATATTATAAATGTAGGCATTGTGACTAGGAAATTATGTTCATTACATTGTGATCTCACTGTGACAGAGCATTCCACTAGACATATTAATGTTTATAGTATTTCTGTGTTTGGATGCTCCCACTTTAGAGTTTCAGGTAAACAACACTAATTTGTACCTACAAAATTGAAAACATATAAACATAACAAAATCATGGGCTTCAAGGTAGTCTTGTCAGGCTAAGTGATGCATGGAAGGGAAATATGAAGGGATCTGCTCTGCATAGAAAACTAAGTTTACAGTACCCAGTACAGTACTCCATTCACTGAGGAGGTCGAGACATGGTACTTACTCAGTACCTACCTCTTAAGGTGATAAGACTAGGTCATGCTCATTCACTGTTATTTCTACTGCTATAATTGATATATGTACTTCTGTTGGATAATTGAATGTAATGAGTATCCTGCATCTAAATAAGTGTCCAGCTACAAAATGCAAAGCACTTACTCTCAGTATCTCTTTTATTTTTTGAGCAGTAGAACTAACAGATGGACAAGGTGCATTTTGTAGTGAATAATAAAAATTTGGAAAATAAACAAAAGGCTTTACAAGGACTAGGATTTCAACCATGGGTCTTACCACTTCTCCTTGACCATCGAGTTCCATTTCCAGGAGTGTGTCTCAAACAATCACTATAATATTTGAAATGCTAATAATTTGAAAACAATACAGTGAAAGGCAGAGCCCATTGTAGGCTGGATACTTAAGTCAAGGGGTTCATGAACTTATAGTTGATGAATAATATAATGTCATGGAGAGAAAATGATCTTGCCGCCTAAAGTAAAACCCAAAAATAGAGAGCCATAGGTAAAACATACACCTGTTGGTAAGGTAGGGAAAGAAATTTGGATTGAGGGTAAGAAGAATGATGGACTCTGATTGGTAGCTATAACTCCAGTAATAGAATGAACAAGCCATAGATTATATGAGTCACAGGAGCCACAGTACTATGAATAAACAGCTCAATTTGTTTTAAATGGTATGAGTAATGGAAGGTTTCAGTCTTTTAGATTTTGAATTGCTGATATGTATCCTCTATCCTTTTTTTGATTACAGGATACTGAGTGAATCTGAAGTGGACAAGCATTTGACAGCAATTGCCGAGAAGGACTGATCCATGTGAAGCCTTGTATGGCAATCTATCATTTCTTTGGTTTTATGTTTGTGCCTCATCTAAGATTCCCAAACAATAAAAATTAAAGTTATTAATCTTTTATTACTCATCACAACACCTTGTTACTTTCTGTGGATATTCACTCCAAAATGATATTAATATTTTTTCAATCTTGCATCATGAATTATCAGTTTTTCATGAGAGCTTGTGGTTAATTTATTTAGAAAATATATCTCATATAAAAAGAAACATTTTTTCAGCATTCCTGTTGTAATGTGACAGCTGCGCAGTGGATATGGAGAATAAGCAGATCAAAGAATGTCATTGGATTTGACAGTTTAAGAAAGAAGTGTCTTGGTCACTTTTAGCTTGGCCTCTGATGACTTTTCTTGAGGGACTTCTGAATGCAATCCATTGAGTGATGTATTTTCTTTCTGGGTAGGTTTTATATTTTCCTGAGTGGACTGCTTGCACATCACATAGTACTAATCCTTACCAGTATTCAGATTGTGGTACACAACTTACTTGCATACTTTGGACTTTGATATGTGATTTGAAAAAATATTCACTGAAATTATAATTTCATTTCCCCTTTAGTAATAGCCTATCATTGGTCAGTTATGCTCTTTTACAAGATTGCTTCATATTAATTACTATGTTACCTTTGTTGTGCAAAACATGTCCAGGCAGTGACACTTAGGTAAAGTGAATTCTCCCCTTAAAATTCATTAAGGACCAGCATAATTTATAATGACCACTTGGCAATCTTGCATCAAGTTCCTATCTTTGGGGATTTTGGCTGTCATTTATGTTATATAGCACATCACAAAAACTATAATGTAGTACTTATGATATTTATTTTCCACTCATTTTTTTTCTAACTCCATGTGTGTTTTACTCAACAATAAAAGCTCAGAAATGGATAATTGACCTTGTCAACTACAAATTTTCTTATGCGATATTGTTGTTCTTTGATGATCACGCTCATAAAATTAGGAGACAAATTACATGGGAGCCTCACATGGTATAATTAATGTCACAAACATGATTCTTAATGAACTATGAACCTGTTGACTGGGCAAATAAGTTCACACTATAAAGATAAAAAATTGGTTTCCAGCTCCAAGGTTGGTTTGCTGAGTGAGGGTTTTGCTCAGCTAGCTTTATTAGCACATGGAAATGCATAGAGAACTATTTCCTTTTGTGGCTTGTCTCTCAGGAAGATTGCATGCCAGGAAATAACTGGGTTTTAGATGGACACATCACCTGTATCTTAACTTGAGGTCTACATTCAGTTTCCTAGTACTATTGGGCTATCATGGTTTCAAGGACAATTATTATATTTCAGAAGTACCAAGGCTAATAATGTATTTATTAATATTTTTAAGTCCTAGTGGCAATTATTAAACACTTAGGTTGAAACCAAGTACCAAAAAAACAACGTTCATTCAATAAATCAAGGAGCACACTCAAGATAATTGTCAAGACATTGATTGTTTATACAAACAATGTTACCTTCATGCCTATTGGCATGAAGGTAACTACTGAAGCAGAGTTGATTGAAAAGATGCAACATTTTTTAACCATTACAATTTGTGTTTTAGTGATGATCATTGTGGAGGAGTAATACAAGGATTTATCTAAGATGATACTAATTACTGCACAAATGAATATACAATCGCATTAGAGATTGCACCAATGTTGGGTGGATTGTAGGTAAAACTGAACAAAATCCTACTTATGTATATTTGAGTTGTGAGGCATTTTATAAGAAACTAGCTCAAATGTTGATTTTATAAACAAATAATTCTGAGTACGTGCCAATGAATATTGAAGCCATAAACTCCAATAATTATAAATCAGTTCAAAACCCAGCACTACCATAATACTGATGATTGAGAAGTGTAGAATAATGGCACACTAAATTAACTGAACCCATTATTTTGTATAAAATTTAAACGATACTAGAAATTTTCTGTATGAACAAAGAACTTTAAATAACTTCAACAAATAAAATCCATATGATACTAAAAAAATTCGTTGTATATAGTTTGCCACTGATGTTAGATTTCTGTTGAAGTAGTAATAGTTGTCACAAAATAGTTTTCCTCGGTGGAATGGAAACATTCAAGAGAAGTGCCAGGAAAATTTGGGGGTGTTCATACTATAAGATGCGGACGTACAAGTTTAATTATTGCTTCAGTTCTCATAACACAACATTTCAGCATTGCTATATAAGTCATATTATCAGGAAATGTTCAGCCTAAGTTTTAATTGCCAATACTTATTGTTAGTCATACTGGTTCCGCCAGTCCCATCCTTGCTTCTTTTTACTCTTTCGGTCTAAACATCAATGCTTCAAGGGTGGGTTTTCAATGTCAACAGCAAAGAGCGTCACCTAGTTTGGTATTATATCTATAATGCCAATTATTTTTCAGTACAATGAAGGACTTATTCGCCGTAAAACATGTACTGTTTAGCAATCATTTATTGAAGGAAAATGAAAATATATACAAACAAAGTCCCACGAGTGGTAGTTACGATAAAATTATATCAACATTCACGTCTCGTATGGCGCAGTCTGGATATAAAGGACATGTAGAAAGATGGAAAGAAATATAAGTTAAATATGGAATTGCTCACGTGTGAGTATGCATAAAAGCAAAATTCTGAACACAACGATACTGGAGAGATCCAATTTGAAAGTTCACAGAAAATTACCCCACTGTTTTGCTAATAAATGAGGGTATATAACAATATCGAATCTTAGGCACTAATTTATTTTATGAGGATACTACAATGGATATTTATGTCACGTGTATACTTTGACACGATAGGTTCAAGTATGTATACTTAAAGAGTCTGTGGTACAAGAAAAATAATTCCTTTATTTTCTACTCCTCACGTTCCACCAAGCCCTCATTTTTCTTTCGCAATTTTATGGCCTTCTATCCACTGCAAACACAAGCCGTATATTTTAGAAGTTGACAAGACAATTGCTTCTTTATAACCGTTTCCAGCTCCATAGGCCGTTCGAGATATCTGGGCACATAAGCACTTTATTTCTCCATAATATACGATTCGAAAGACGGGAAAACGAGACTTTTTTGAATAGACAAATCCGTGAGGGATTTAATTAAAATGTGATTTATAAACAAGAATGTGAAAAACGAAGTGGTTATTATTGTTTCCGTGGGAATTGATAAAAAACAACTGTTTAATACGCATTTCAACAAAGACTGCACAAATGTTTCATAAAATCTCATGAGTATAAAACAATTCGGAATAGCTGCCTCCAATCCTTCTGTAGTCACTTTAAGACCCAGAAGAGGACTCTTCTGCTACTCGAAGTGTGCATTCACGTAATTCGCTACCAAACAGATGTTCCGATCAATATGGCTGCCCTTAGTATGTCGAAGTAAGCGATGTAATTGCAATGTAGGCCAAATTTAATTTTCTGCCGTCGACCGTTAGGAGAGCTTAGGGTATTGGAATTAAGGGATGGTAGTTAGTGGTTAAATATGAGTGAAGACTCTAGTACACATTCAGGCTCTCCGTCTGATTCTGCATCTCCGACCTTGGACGATGTGTCCCAGGCTTCATCTCGTCAATCCACTAGTGAACAGAGCAGTATTAGAAAAGTTTATTTTCCGGAAGAAGAAACAGATTTAGTTACCGGATATCTTGAACCTCCCGATCCTTGGCAATATGGTGAGTTGACAAATCTCAACGATCACCTTGAGATCTCTTGAACTGAGAGTTTACTAGTTCACTTTTATACCATGTGTACCTCTTATTTGTTGATATTCATTTAACTAACGTTTAGTGTGGTTTTTCATTTTTAGAAGCCTTTTAGGTCTTCATTTAGTTAAAATATTTGTAATATATTTTGTTGTCCTGTGGGACTGGGTTACTGGCAACTGAATGCCATGTCACTTGAAACCATGTCAGTTGTGTTACTTGAATGGTTTCTCTTTCAGCTAAGCAGTTACTCTGTAAAACCTCATAATTCAGTAAAACGAAATTATTTTGAACAAAATGTGAGAATATTTGTAACTTCCAGTTTCTAAATTAGTTGATCTGTTTGTATTCAAAAGATCAAATACACATTCAAGGATATATGTTTTGTCTCACTCTGTAAAGTAATTCATTTCAAAAGACATAAAATGTTTTCTACTTGTGAGAGAAACATGTTCTGTAATATGCAAGACATGAACTCTTATGCTAATAAATATGTCTAATTAAAGTTCTCATTCTTTGAATATTTCCTAATGTCTTCCCTCATTCGAATTATCTCTCCCAACGACATAATATTACTGTTTTTTTTTTTAAGGAATTAAAATATTTTATGTATATTTGGATCTGAAGAAATAATTTGATAGAAATTACGATAATGTCCAAAAGGATCTTTTAAGTTTATTTGGACATTGAAACAGACGAAATTAGACATTTTGACTGTAATAACATACCTAAGTTAGATTGTAATTATCTGCATATGATGTTTCATTCTCTAGGAAAATCATTTATCCCATGGGAAAGTTGCAGGCTGTTGTTGTTTTTTATCCATATAACTACTATGAGGCATTTTCTTTGTGATCTACTGAATTGTATGGCACATTATTAGCCAAAGTTTGCCTGTAAAAAACAAATGAGAAAGTACACATTTCTTTAATTTAATTGAAGTGAAAGGTTTTTGTTAAAAAATTTTTGTCAATAATTGTATATTGGGATAAGGGCTGTTGTAATGATTGTCTTAAATTTCTCATGAACTTCATGGATAGAAGGGTCTTGTTCTGTATTCATGTTGTGCTATGATTTTTTCTCCTCTCGTCTTTAACTTAAAAGTAAGAGCTTTTAATTGCTTGGGTGAGGACATGGGCTTATTCTTCATTGTCATATAAATAAAACAAGATGTGCTTTGTTTTTCTACCCTTATGTACTCTTATTTCTTCAGTTTATGAGAGATTTAGGCTCAGTGGAAAGGAGTAAGTGGGATACGCTAGTGAAATATTTGTAAAGTGGAATACTAGTACTGAAATGATCCATCTCTAATTTCAGTTTTTGCTGCCCTTTGTGGTCCCATTGTATGTCATTCGGAAATCAGAATTAGAATGTTTTCTAGTTAACTTACTGTCTTTGGTGTGATGTTAGTGTAATCCCATGATCCCCCAAACCATTTTAAATGTTCATTACAAGCATATGAAGTTTTTAGGCATAAAGTGAAATTGTATTCACAACTTTCGAAAGAATTTGTAATGCCATCTTTTTGTGAGACTTTAGGGATAATGCATAATTAAAGGATACATCAGCCATATTAATATTGTACATAACTGCTTGTTAACTGTGAAGTCTTGTCGAGTGCAGACGATGTTTACTTGTGTTTTTTGTTCTTATATCATTATTTAGCCAACTGCTATGACTGTTCCAACAAATTTTGTGAACAATGTCTCAAGTTTTGGTCGCTTTGAATATGAAAACTATTCAGCCTATATAATCAAATTTTCTGTTTGTTGTTTTTGTAAATAAAGAAAATATTGTAGGTTCCATGGCTCATTCTTTCTAATATCCTTTCATGATTATATACGATTTCTGCAATTGAGCAGCATTAGTTTTTGCACTAGCTGTGTATGCATGGCAGGTTCCATGTTACCAACCCAGTGCTTGTGTGTGAAGTGCACCCTTGCCCCTCCTTATAAGTGCACCATTCTCTCCCCTGTCCCCTCGATGGATGGTTGACTGACTGCAGCTAACAGTCATCCTCTATCCCCCCCAACAAGCCATTGCCACATGGGTTGGTTTACCTTTTGTGGTTTGGGACACTATTAGCTGGCCTGATGTTGGAGATGTTAAGTAATACCTGCCACCTGCTTGCGTACACCATGTTAGTGAATTTCATTAAGAGTCCTGGGAAATGCAGATTTAAATAGATAATCCACCTTGATTTTATTTTTGAGTTCACTCCTCGTTCAAGGGGATGTCATATGCCAATGTTCACAATGGCACGGACATGGATTAAAATGTGTCAGGCATTGTATGTGAATGGTGTACTTGTAAAGCCAGGTGGCCCATTTCTCATCTGCTATGTGTCCCTACTCACCCCTTTTGGTGCTCTCAGCCTGTCACCATGGTGTCATCCACCTCCCACATCACGACAAAAGAGTGGCATCGATTTATATGGCTGGCTGGCTCCTTTGGTGATTGGTGTACATGCATGCTTTTGGCCTCCTCACACTTTTGGATACCATGAATCAAAAGAAAATGACCATATGTCATCTGCATTGAATGTGTTAACATTAATGCTGCAGCTTTGGTTGTTGTAATGCTGTACAATTGCCCCATGGCAACGGTGCATGTCATGGGGATTTTCGAATGCTATTTCCAGACCCCATCTGGAGTCTGTAATATGTTTAATATAGGCTGATATGGAGCACTGTCCCTCCTAAGACATGTAATGAATTATATGGCCAGCAGTGATTCACTATACACAGCTCTAGAAACCAATGCTCTTTGCAAACAGAAACTTTTATGTGCCTGAATTTAAGGAAACCTTTCAAATAATGCAAGTGAAGAGATTGATTTAGACATATATTACTCTCGCTGCAATTCTTTATCAGTCCCATATACATATCCTTCAATCCAGTTAATGTTTTCCATACATTGTTTCACGAGGACTTAGATCATCCTCGACAATGTGGTAACAATTATACACAATATTTTTATACTTCTGTGACATTAATGTTTTTTTCCATTTAATTATTTATGTTATGATGATCATAATGCTTGTATTCAAAGTAGAGTAAATAACGAAATTGTTTTTATGTCAAATTCTTCCATTACATTTGATGAGCAGATCACAAATAAGATTGTTTCCAGTTCTCAACCCTATTTAGTATACCATCATTATTTCACATTGTGCCTATGATACATTACTCTGAGATCAGCTGTCATGTGTTTACTGAAAGTTACATTTTACTAGGTCAATGTTAAAAATCATCTTGCTGAGTTGTGAATGAAATGGTCCCGTGGGCATTATAAAAGGGAGTTATAAAAGAGTCTGGGGGAACTTATTGTGCTGAGAAATGTGTGTTGCAAAATAAATATTTATGCTCATTTTTTCTTGCTGCAATCAAGCTAAATTTGTTTTTTTTGTAACTACTTGCTTGCAGATGCATTTCCTGTGTTTTGGTATGGACATTTCAAATAAAATGTTTACCATTGCATTTGTGTCAATAGTTTGGCTCTTTTTTTTTAAACTCTTGGGGTTGAAATCTTAAAGTTACCCCCCAGATTGTCTCATTGCTTTGCTGACCTTGGCCAAAATTCATTGTGGAAAGAATGTGCATATGTGTAGTTTCGCGAGAGACGGAGAGAGAGAGAGAGAGGGGGGGGAGACAGACGGACAGGCCGTCATGTTTCTCGACTCTCTGATGCCACTCGTCCCCCACTCTCATTTCTGCAAGCATATGTTTGTGTGTGCCGCCCCCCTCCCCCTCTTCCCCTTCTGCTCCATCTTTGCAGCCCGGAGCGTCACCCGAGAGGAGCTGATCTCCCTTTACAAGTCATCCTGCCAGCGCCATGGAAGTGAGCCCCTCGCAAGAGTGTTGGAGCAGTTGAAGGTTGGTAGTCATTCATTACTTTATCATTCTGTGGATTAATTTTGGCCACTCTCCCTCAATGGCTTGTTGTTACACAGTGGTTTTTATCTGATTTTGTCCATACCTATCCTTATTTTTTTCTATCAAAACTACTTTTATCTTGGTTTGTTAGTGACCACATGACATTAATAACTTTTCCCCTATAAATATCATAATAGCTCAAAAAATACAGTTGAGGATACAAGACAAGTCATGACACAAAAGGAAATATCAACAATCAAAAGGAATATTCTATATTTTCAGGCATAACTATGTGGAAATCCATTTCTGGGGAAAAAGGAATAACGTATTCCGTATTTTTCCACTTAATTTTTAATCTGGTATGACTAGTTTCAATGCTACGGCGTCAACTTTGTAGCTTGGTTTATCTATTCTCCCGTACCTGAAGATGATGCTGTAGCATTGAAACTAGTCGTACCAGATTAAAAATCAAGTGGAAAAATACGGAGTACGTTATTCCTTTTTCTCAATCAAAAAGAAAATAAAAATTATGAGTCAATTTTACACGATCATTTTATATGTTTATATTCAAAATAACCCATTGGAAACTGGGTGTTTTAAAAGGCAATAAAGTGTAGCAAACAAACAATAGTAATGGATCTAGTAAAAGTGGCATTTAAGAAGCCATTTATAGAATAAAATAGATCAAGTGTGTCGTCATTTTACCTTGAATTCACAAAAGTGATAAAGTTTTTTTCATATTTGAACTAATATCAGGAAGCTCATGTGAACATGGGTGTTTCATTTTCTTCCTTAAGTCTGATAGAAAACCAATATTGTTCACTTGGTAATCAGATGATTTCCCACCTGGAACAGGGGCGGTGGTGAGAGGAGGGCTTGTTGCCTTTGCAGATTGCCGAGCCAAGTGCTGTTGAATTAAGGTGACATTTTATTTTCCTTCAGGCTGTGGATGTGGAGGAGGAAGTGGACCGGAGGAGACGAAGGAGGGCAGTGGAGGTAGAGGAGAGGTGCAGCCCAGTGCGAGGGCGCTCGGAAGTATTGGACCTGAAGGGTGAGCGCTTGAGGCACCAGCACTGCGAACCCCTCGAGGAGATCCTCAAGAGGTTACAGTTTCACACCATCAATCTCGAGGATAGCTTTCAGGATGATGAGGTGTGTGCACCTTCCTCTCTCTCGCCTTTCCTCCTGTGTGTGCATGCTGCTGCTGTGCATGCTGCTGCAGTGGCACTGCTGGAAACATTCTTTATCATGTGTCCACTCTTTACTTTCACCAACAAAAGTAGTTACTGTCGGATTAAAAATTATGGATACTCAAGAGTTTAAACTTCAGTTTCGAGAAAATGCAGCAATCAATTCCAATGTTTGAGTAGATAAACTAGTTTGGTTAATGCTGCATTGGATGATATAATACAAAAATATTTTTGTCTTTTCTTGACATGCTATACAGTATAAACAACTAAAGTACCTATTATTTCACCTCCCGGCACAAACCTGAAACTTTAAATGTCTGTAAAATCACAATAGAGATACATATCAACAGCACACCTTAACATTTTCTGGATTAATCCTTTATCAATATGTTATCCAACTCTTATGCTTTTTAAATTAATACTAAGAAGATGTTATAAAAAGATGTAAAACAACTTTTTTTCATCTCCAGGTAGCTGCATGCAATCTAAGTTTGCACCATTATAAAACTCTTCTTTATTGTATGAACAAGCAAATAATGCTAAAACGTTAATTTTGTGGATGGAGTTGTTAATGATTTCTATTTTTTGTATTGATAAAGTTATACTCAAGCTTTGAAGACACTAGGAAGAGGCAGACAGAATCAGTTTTGTGGACACAGTATTTTTATGATCTCCTACTGCACCATGCCTGCCAAGTATTTTACTTTAGTTCTGACACAACCTTGCTGCAACACACAACAAATGTTGCAATACCTCTCTGTTGCTTGGCCAGTTCATAACTGTCCCAATCACGAAACTTAACTTAGGTATAAACTTGTGGATTTGCATTGGACGGTGAAACAATGGTCACTACTTATTTATGCCCTTATAGTATGTCAAGAGAAGAAATTAAAGAATGTCTTTTACTATACAATGCAGTATAGAACAAGGTCAAATTTGGTCAATTTCATTGAGATTGATTGGTTCATTATCTTGTAACTGAAGCTTAAACTTTGGTATTAATAATTTTTAAACTGATATTAGGCATGCATGTTTTACATTTATAAATTTTATCATTGCATTTACCTCTTGTAGATAGCAGCCATATTTATAATTAATGTGAGGTTTGGATAAATACCGTGAATAGATTGATTGTTATTAGCTAATGGCTCTCAAAATTTTTAACCAGTCACTGGGCCCCAACATCTCATATCCTTTATGGCACATCCATTATCATACAGACGTCTCCTTCTCATTGGGCAAATATCAACATAGGTATTATAAATGTTCCCCTTGAATAACTGATTGCATGTTACTTTTTTCTCTTTTAAGGCATCCGTGGCAATATTTGACATGGTTGAGTATTATGAAGCAGCCAAACAGCTGAATATTTCTTCCAATAACAGCATTGGCCCACGGGGATGGCAGGCTTGCTCGCAAATGCTAAAAAAGGTCTGTTGATCCCTAGAATTATTTCTCATTACATTCTGTAATTATATTTTAACCTGTGAGGTTCTTTGCTGAAGGCAATTTTACCCTTGGATCAGCTATGTTTAATTAATAAGGTAGTCTTCTAAACAGAAGGTATTTTATGGGTCATAAGAATTCTCGTTCTTTGCTAATTCTAGTTCCTTCTTCAGTTTTAATTGTTTTTATTCCTTTCCCAAGGTTACATTTCAGAAACTAATCAATCAGGACAATATATATTTTTTGGTTGAGGGTCATGTTTTGGAGTCATTCAGTAATATACCACAAATCAATGTTTTCTCTAATCATTATTTTTTATATGTTTTACCTGTCACCACATTCCTTCCATCAAATTCTTCCTAAATAAGTTAGAGCATTGGGTATATGTCAGATTAACACTTCTCTTGTCATCATCAATAGCCAGGTTATCTCTCAGATTGGAGAGTTGAGAAAGTGTTGGAAGTAATAAAATTTCGTGAAGAGTAAGGAAGAATGGACTAATGATTGAAATAATTGAGGGATGGAAAGAAGAATTAGGAATGACTAATGACTTTTTAAAATTCATAGAGCAGCACATGGTTAATGAAAAATCATGCTAAAGCTGTGTGAGATGGCCCAATATATTGTCCAATCCATTGGATATTGGATTGTGGTATGTTTGACATGTGCTAATTTCCACCGCAATATTGTCCATACAATTTCCTACCCAGGATGGCATTTAGAGCAGGTTCTATTTTCCGGAGGCCAATCTCCAATCAGAAGTCGCTCTTGTCGTGCCCTGGTGGAGAAAAATGTAACCCGAAGGAAAATGTCTGGTTTTTGGCTCCAAGTTTCCTTTGTACTAATATATATTAGTATCTACAATACATATGAGGTCTGTTCAAAAAGTATCGCGAATCACGTTTCACAGTTTTCTTCGATTGCAGGGGCATGGTGCAGTTCTTGCCACATGGTCATACTGTCAATAAGGAATATTACCTGCAAGTTATGCGCAATTTGCACGAAGCAATCCGTCAGAAACGCCCAGATTTGTGGAAGAACAAAAATTGGTTTTTGCACCATGATAACGTCCCTGCTCACACATCATTGCTTGTGCCCGAATTTTTGGCCAAAAACAACACTGTAATGATGCTGCAGCCACCGTATTCCCCAGGCCTGACCCCCTGTGACTTTTTCCTGTTCCCAAAACTGAAAAGGCCCATGAAAGGACGACGCTACGCCACTATTGAAGCAATAAAGGCGGCATCGAAGGAAGCTGAACAAGATCACAAAAAATGATTTTTTTAAGTGCTTGGAGGATTGGGAAAAATGTTGGCATAAATCTATTATATCCGAGGGGAATTACTTTAAAGGGGACGAAATAGATATTAATGATTAATAAATACTTTTTGAAAAAACAGAAAATTTGCGTTATATTTTGAACAGACCTTTGATATCTTTTCTCTAGTTTTAGTTGTGGTTTCAGCAGTTTATGCCTTTAATTTTAAAAAATGTGGACTAAGGAA
The DNA here is from genome assembly GCA_011762765.2 of Rhinocypha anisoptera. Taxonomy (NCBI): domain Eukaryota; kingdom Metazoa; phylum Arthropoda; class Insecta; order Odonata; family Chlorocyphidae; genus Rhinocypha; species Rhinocypha anisoptera. The sequence goes on from WURS02442975.1 coordinate 23,194, forward strand.
ACAGTTATGATTCTAATCGAGCTCTTTAAGCCAAGAGTGCTTATACAATGTGAAGTAGCGACATTGTAAGAGTAGAATCAAGCGTACAAAGGTGATTAGAGAGATTATTAACTATTTAAAACTGCTGGCAATGGTGTTCGAAGAAGAGATTAAGAACAAACTTGCCAATTTAAGGACTATTCATTTGGAAAATCACTGTTGGTTTACTGTTGAAAAGTTCCCCTCTCCCCCAGATTGGAACAAAAGTTCTTATCGTTTCTCAAGTTAGTTTTCAAATTTTTTCTAACAATTATTATAAATACATTTTAGAGGAAAACTTATTTCTTCTTTTTGGGTGTTACTCCTTATCATCACAATATTCAAATCAACTCTAGCGGATTAGTTGGGTACTTGTCCACCAAATATTGTCCACAATATTGGTGCTTGTTATATTTAGCACGTCACCCAATATCCTACCCAATATTGTCCCGATTTTCATCACTATATATTGGCCAATAAATTGGGTCATGTCACACAGGCTTAAGGCAGAAATATTTATGTGCAGGTGATTCAAAAAGTAAGGTAACAAACGCTCTCACTGGTGTCATATTCCTGCTCCTGTTCAAGTCTCCTGCCAAAAAAAGCAAAAGACTGCATCATGATTGCTCAGCTGTTTCATAGTGCACATGTTGTGTAGGAACCTTAAAATATGAGTTTTAAGATGTCAGTGCTCACAGAAACACTGTCAAATGTGGTAGTGCATCGTGTGATCAGGTTTTAGCGGCTAAAGGACACCTAACAGCATGATTTTGACATCCTCTTCTGTTTTGACAGGCTTTCAGTGCTAACATCATGTCACAGAAACAGTTTGTTTCTGTTTCGTACACTGTTTGAACATTACTTGACCAATGTGCAAGTGAGTACTGATCTTATTAGCCAAGCTTGGCTGGCATAGATGACAATCGAATTTCTGACTCGGGATAGTTATCAGAGATATTGTTGATGAGCAATGCCATGAGATATCTCAATGTAGACGATGGATGATCCTGTCAAAAGAATTTGGAAACCATTTCTCAATGGCATAACATATGGTACTTGGAACTTAATTATAATGAATGCTCCACTGTTCATTTCTTTAAAAGAAGAGGATCCTGTTTGGACCTTGTATATAGAGACTTGTAGGTTACAAACTAAAAGTGATTTATTCGGTCAAGTATCTAGGTGTAATTATTGTCAAGAAACTGTATTGGAGTCTCCAAATACAAAAATGTATTGACAGGCAAAGAAAAAGTTAGGTTCCATCAGCTGTATTGTTGGCATGAGTGTTTTAAAGTTCAAAGAGTGATGATATCAATTGCTCACGAGTCCTCATTTAGAATATGCATGCAGTATATAGGATCTGTCCAGTATCCCATTCATGAAGCCAAGAAGGTACAGCGCATGGAAGCTCAATTCATTTAAAATTGCTACAATGACACTAAAAGGATTACAGAATTGCTTTAAGAACTCCATTTGGCGTTATTAGGGCTAAGAAGGTTTAATGGTAGATTGAATTTATTGATAAACTTATAACCCCTGAATTTGATAATGAATTTCAGTAAACTATTTGTAGCCAAACCTACATATCATGGCCTGACCACATTTAAAAAGTGGCCAAACTGACAGATTTAGTGTGCATTTCTTTCTGAGGGACAATAGTTGAAAGTAACTGCTTGAAAATAGACAAAACTATTTGTAAAACCTAGCATCGTGAGGATTAATATACAAAACTTGGTGCTGTCACCCCCTGCGATATACCATTAGTTGGTTTGCAAGGTGTAGATGTAGCAACTGGACTACCGAAACACGTTCCTGTTGAGTGCTAAGGCAACTCATGCAAGGCCACTTTGAATGGGACTGTCTCAAATGCACTGGATTTGGTTTCATGAGGAAGGAACGCTGTTCTTGCTCAATATTGTCACTGGAGATGAAACATGGGTGCATAAAGTTCTGCAAAGGGTGGACTCAACCAGGTTGGGCATTTAAATGCACTGAGCAGCAGGCAATCCGGTTAGGTCCGACTGCCTTCATACAAAGTCCACCCTTTTAGGGAAGTCCGAGTCCGATTGCAGTCTGGCTACTGAGGCAGTCGGACCTGCGCTGTAGGTGCGGATAGGGTAGCCCATACTATGGCAGTATGGGCTTATGGAGATTCAGTGCTCTTGGAAATTGCCATAAGGAGGCTGGTACTATGTTGCATTAAACAGCAGGAAATTTAATTTTAGCAATAAGAAATTTAAAAACTTTCCTGAGGCAGAAACAAATGGTAAATGGAATGATGCAATTTATTTTCCAATATTATTTCAAACAAAAGGATTAAAACATATTTTCTTGTATTTCCATGCAAAAAGCCAATATTTTGATTTTATGTTCATCAAATTGGTGTTGAAAAACCATAGTACATAGTCTCAAAAATTTAAAGTAATAATCCACACATGTTATTTCCTGTAATGATGCATTTAAGTACATACAATAGTTAGTTTTAATATATCTGCAAAAAATATAACTTCAGAAACAAAAATTAAAAAATTTTTCAAGGATATAAGTAGTCGCCGACTAAATCGTGTTCCTTTTTAAATAGAACAACACATTCTGCTTATAAAATTTAAAGGTTACTATAAGGTAATTTTGGCTGCAACAGTCAATACCTTATCAATATCTTATATAATGAAATAAAAGAAGTGAGATATGAATTGCTTAATATTGTTGATTTTTTTCCTGCTCTGAACACCAAGTCATGAGTTGCTGCATTGACTCCTAAGGCATTAAAGGGTGTTTCTACGAGGTAAGGTCGTCATCGCATGATATAATATGCCCAAGATAGCAAAAATGTGCATTAATGCAATTTTATTTTTGCATTTGCGACCGTCAGGAACACTCGTGCATCTAGATAGATATCATGGCTGGTGCACGGGAATCGGTTGGCATTTAATAAGTCATCTCTGCCAGGATATGTGCTATGTGCGCATACTAGGTTTAAAAATCATTCATTCCATGCAGGTCCAACTCCTATAAACCAGACTTTGTTCTCTTGCGGTAGCGTAGTGAACGAAGTAGAGTCCTACCTCCCTACTACCTGACCAGTCGACAGTTCCGACAAGAATTAAAAAGCGAATGTAAGGTCTAGTTGAATCCGCCCTTTGCAGAAGTCTTGGGTACATTGTGTGACATTGGATATGAGGCAGCAGCAACATCATGGAAAGCCTAATTGTTCCTTACTTTGAACAAAAACTATTGTAGTATTTGTGTTTGTAGGGTGCTTCAACAGCTATGGTTATTTGGAACCTCTTCAAATTGAAGAAAAAACCCACTTAGGCAAGCACAACACTCCCCATATCCTAGGTGGGACTTGACCCATGTCCTCTTGGTTAGCTGGTGAGCCTGCTACCTTCCGATGAGCCCTGTCAACTGAAGGCAGAATTTAATTCATGAAGAAAGTAATGCCAGTGGTATTTGGGGGCTACTTGCATGTGCATCTGGTTCATTACCTCTGTGGGGGAACATTGGTGAATGCTGCCAACATGTTGCTGCAATGCAAACCACATTTAGTCAGCAGTACGTGTGATCTATTATAGTGCTTCCAGCGGTAGGTACAGGACCATCCTCCCTAGAGTGCAACATGGTACTCTAGTGATGTCCATCTCTCTGGACCTTTTTAGAAGAAGAATCTGAGTGTCAAGCAACTCGCAAATGATGTGTAAGTACAGCAGGTCGTCATGATGTGGCTCTGGGACTTGATACAGATGCTTTCTTCAGGCAATTGCATTTCCGGTGCAATGTTCGATCCAATTTTTTTGCCAAGAATGGCGAATGTGTATGTTGAGAATTAATGTGTACCAGTGCCATTCTACTGAAATAAAGTTTGTTCAAGAGAGAGCTATGGTTACTTTATTTCTACCCTACCCTCATAGAAAGAAGGCACAATGAGGAGAGTTGGATTTTGGAAACATGAGAATCACTCTCCCCTCCCCTCCCATTATATTTCATTCATTGTAGTGCATAAACTGTTTGCACTCACAGCAGCACCTCTCGACATTAGTGAGTTCACTCTCACATCCCATTTTCTAAGACGGATTCAAGGTATAATAATGGAGTCATGGGATCTTTTACGACTCAGGATTTGATTGTATTAATTACATATCTTAGGGTAAGGCCTATAAGTACAAATACAATAGTGCAAAAAAATCACTGATCGGACAAACATTGATGAATACAGGCACAGGAAATGCAGTAAGTTACGGAGAAAAAAAATAATAATACAACCATGCCAAAATTCAAACTTACACTACATACATTGAACCTTCTTGCTGTTGAAGTAAGTATTCATCATGTTTATTTTTAAATTTATTTTTTTTACTTAACTTCAATGAGGTGAGGAGGGAGTTCCAGAATTTAATGGATGTGATTCGGAAGGAATTTTGGTAGGTGGTAGTAGTGTAGTAATTTTGGAGGTAGAAGAGGTTTGAATTTGAACAGGTGCAATGGATCTAGTTTAGGGGTTTCTTGTGAAACATATATATCAGTTAGGGAGGATTTTCATTTTCAAACGTTTTATACAGAAAGACACCCAGGAATATTTTCTTCGATTTTGTATGTTTAACCATTTTTTTCAGGTAAGGAGAGATATGTTTGTCCTTAACGTAGGTTGAATATAAATCTGTTACAAGAGTTAAGATTACGTTGAAGCTTACTGTTCAATGCATTTAGTAAATCTAGCAACACTAGGCAACAGTAGTCAAATCACTGGGATTACCAAAGTGGATATTACTATTTTTCTGTTATTTCAGTTTGGTTTAAGGGGTTCCTCCTTGTTACTGATCTTGGAAATGTTGTCAGATTTCCTTAGGCTTTCTTAAAACATATATTAAGTGGTAAATTATGAGTAAAATGGAATAATTTCTGCTAGGAATTTTCAAATTCGAAGAAGGAATAGCTTTATAAAGTTTTTTGAAAATGAGAAAGTTGAGTTAAAAAATCTTTTAACTGCTATCAACAGTTGGTATTGACCCTAGTTTAAAAAATATAAGTTAAGAGTATGTGCATGTATCAATTGTTAACGATGTACCTTCCAATTAAAATAAATTTAAAGTTAATTTTTTATTATTCATCAGAAAATGGTAAACATAGCTTTTTTAACACCAGTTTTGTCTCAACTTTCCCATGGAATTTTGAGAAGTTATCTTTTCATCAGAAGCACTTTCGATTGTCCTAGTTCTAGATAGTCATCAGTGGGTATGCCACAATCTTTTATTCTGAAAGAAGATTGAATAATCCATGTAGTAGTAAATGTTTTGCTCTATGCGAAATGCCTCATCTAATTTGTTGCTGTTTGCCATTTTCATGGGTAATGCAGACACGATGCCTTGAGAAGTTGGTTGCAAGGAACACCAACTTGAGTGAGCAGCTGATGCCTTCCCTGTGTCGTGGCCTGCGGATTGGTAATAACCTCCAAATACTGCACCTTGAGAACTGCAGTCTGAGTGGGCGATCTGTTTCCCTTCTTGGTGAGCATCATTCCTTCAACTTCATGTAATTTTTCACTTTTCATCCTCTCAATTTGCACATTTTAGCTTCTGCGTAAACAACAAACAAAACGTCTCATAATCACATCAGGTGTGTGACTTGTGGAAATAACTTTGAGATTTCCACAGTTTTTTTACATGGCACAATGCATTTTGCTACTCTGTAGCATATTCATATGCACAAGAGTATGGATTTGCTACAAAGTAGCAAAACTCGTCTTGCCACACAAAAAAACTGGAAAATCACAAAATTATTTCCGTTGTGAAAAAGCCTCATTTTGAAATTAATAATCATTGGCATAAGAATTTCAATTAAATACAAGTTTCTAATAAAAATTGAAATTACTAATGATCCAAGGTTTGTCTAATAAAGAAGAAAATTCCTGATATAATAATATTCCTTTTTACCAAGTGCCTAAATGGCAATATAGGCACTTGTAAAATAAGGTTGGTAAGAAAATATTTTGCAATGAATGATAAGAAGACCTGCAGGATTCTCCTTATGGCAATTTTAAGATAGCCCTAATAGCTCATAATTGAATTTTAAATATTTTTTCACTAAAGCTATAGATTTTGTGAATTGCCAGTTCTTCTTTTTATGGCACTTTCTTTTGAAACTCTGTGAATTTTTGCTTCCTCTTCTTACCTTTAATATCAATTTGCAGAACAAAGTTGCAGTAAAAATATAATGTTGCCATTTTGTTAATTTTCTTTGCAATTATTAATCCTATAAACATTTATTTATTGTTTTTCCTTAGTGAATGCTTTGAAGACCAATACAGCCTTGAAGGAGCTTCACTTAGCAGACAATGGCCTTGTAGTAGCAGATGCCCTTCACATAGGGGACCTCCTGAGGGTGAACTCAACATTGCAGCTGCTCGATGTGAGGTATGCTGTCCCACAGTCATCCATGTTATGATACATCCCTCGTTCTTTTTCCTAAGAGGCACTCTCTTCTTTATTTGAATATTTACTGGGATCTGCCGGATATCGAAATGGCTTTACTTAAAATTTTTACGTTGAATTAACATCATTTCAGTAACTCCATAAGAATACTTAAAAAAAACCATTCGAGACTGCATCGTTGTGTGTAGTGTTGTGAATTGCACACACAACATAAAACTCGACTTGCCTTAAGCATGGCGGTGCACTGACTGCTGCTCTAATCCACATCAACAATGCCCCTTGGTTGTCCCGACTCCTTGTTAGACATATATTATCAATGAATAACAAAGCAATCTGCGAATAACAAAGCACAGTGATAATTAATCGTTTCCAATTTGATATTCATTTTCAATTCGTTTAATAAAATCAAGATTGCCGATTTGCCGCGATTGTGTAAAATCAGTGTACATAAAATCAAAATTCTACAGTAATAAGTGAACTCATGATAATCTATTGGTATATAATGGTGTTCACAGCCTGTTATAGCCACATAGAGTGACAGGCATGAAATTCATAGTGTTTCACTGTAGTTATGGTTTTTTAAATACTCAGGAATGAGAAAAAGAAAGCAACCGTGAACAAAAATCTCTGTGCAATAATTCATTTTCACGGCATTTCGCAAATTGATGAAAGAATTTTTACTGCAGCAAGTGTGGTCAACTTACCATAAGTATGGACAAGAAGCATACCTAGAGATAGGCCAGGTGTGAGTTGTTGAACATTATTTGAAGTTGTTGTTTTACATTCCTTCATCTTATGAATGGTAATTGATCCTGTGAGGTTTTATCTGTTGCAGTTCAGCATAAACTGAATGTGTGATTTTTGAAATAGTTCATTCATGGTAGTGTTGCAAGGAAACCATACCATGCATTAATATTAAATTTTTTTCTATTTGTCTATTACAGTAACAATAACATGCTGGATAAAGGAGTGGGGCACATTTGTGATGGACTAGTAGATCAGGCAATGCAGCATGGGCACTATAGCAATTTGCTGAAGGATTTGTCCGGCATTAGTGGTGTCCCTCCCACTGGTGCCTCCAATGGCGCTGGCCTGAGCATACTCGTCCTGTGGAACAACCAGCTTACCAAGAATTCGGCATTCAGCTTTTATAAACTTATTGTAAGTCGTTTTCTATCTGTTACGTGTTTTTTGAGTGGTTATAATGGTTTGCCCTAGCATTTCCTCTAATTTGACCAATGGATGAACCCTTCTTCATTTTTAACTGCTTCATACCACCATCTTTCGAAATAAGTAAAAGTCTACGGAATAATTTTAGCATATTGTAGAATACATACCTCAACCTCTTACTGACCTAAACAGTTTAGCAAATTCTGCTCGACAATGAGCTCTGTTGCGACAACACTGCTTGCAGGAGACAAAAGAGAGTTTGTCACTTGGAACAGCTGATGGGGTCCCAATCCTCATATCTATCATTCCTATTCTTCCTATTTCAAGGTCGGCAAATTCTTAATCAGCATTTTGGTGTGTTGTGGTATAACTGGCAAAATTTTCGTGTCATAAACAAATAAACACCTGGAACCGATTATTAAATAAAAAAAGGTAACGAAAGATGTCAGAGTAAAATAATAATATGAACCATAAATTAACCAGAGGGTAATTTATAACTGTTGAATTGTGCTACAGAATTTCTTTAAATTTAATTAAAGCCTGACATCAAAAAGATTTCTATATTTTACAGCTATTTCATTAGGTACTGCTTCTTTGTTTTGTAACAAAGAATTAATACTTCCCCCGGGGACCAAAATGTCTTGACGTAAAATCATTACATAAAATTTACTTAATTTCAAATAGTAACTCCATAAAAATACTTAAAAGGGTCGGCCAGGACCGCATCATTGTTTTTTGTAAAATTGAGTTTTTCATAAAATCTGTGTAAGTAAAATGAAGATTCTATTGTATACTTTCTGCTCTACATCATTCTGTCAAAGATATATATATTTTGGCACCTCTTCCCAACTTGCAAACAATTAACTTTTTTTGCAATCTTCAACAACCTCTGAATATACCTTCCATCCACTTTTACTGCTTGGTTCAGATTTCCCATAACTCTTCCCCAATCCATGTCTAACAGTTCCTAGTTTGGATTTCTCTCGGCTGATTTAACTTCCGTATTCGTCATCGCAACCACATTTTAAATGCTCCTAACCTCTATGCTCACTATTGTTTATTATAAGAATAGTTTATGCCGTGGAGATTGCAAGAGTAGAATGCAGTGAGTGATACTCCTTAGTTAGGAATATCTTCTTGGTCTGATTTGAGGATTCTTTGTCTGATCACATAGCCATCGGTTTTGACTGCTGCAAATTCCCTTTTCAGGCAAACAGTAAGACACTGGACACACTGAATGTGGGACGCAACATGCTGACCGGTGAGAGTCTGCTAGAGATGAAGGCAGCCCTTCAGCAAAGCCGTTCCTTGGAACGTCTGGGCCTGCAGTCCACACACATCTCCTGTGAGGGGGCCATTGCTTTGGCTGAGTGTATTGCCATCAATTCAAGACTCAAGGTCAGTTAATAGCCCTCCCAGGCATTGAGGATTCAATATCATTATACATAATTTGATTGATCAAACTGGAAAAACCTGTGGCAATTTGTCAAAGGTGGCATGGATCAGGGTAAAATAATATTTGGGGCATGTCCACTTTGTGCCAATTTCTTTTTAATTGCTTTATTTGGAAAAATTATGGAAGTTGATGCGGCCAATAAACATTCTTTGACATCACCCATTTATCCCGAGAATCTTTTAAGTGACCAAGTTAAGGTGACTTATTCATCCTTGTGATTCAGTTGTAGTGTATTCTTAATTATCAACTAGTAAATGGTGCTTGCATTTGGCAAGCGAATGGGGGAAAATATTATAATATGTTAAAAGTAGGACATTTATTAAAAAAGGAAAAGGCTAAGGAGGCTAACATTGCTCCAAAGAGCCAGGATTTACTGAGAAAGGACTAAAATTCTTAATAGCATTCAAATTTGGAGCAATAATGGACTATAAAGACGGAAGGTCGATTTTCTCATGCTTAAGTGGCTTAACCTCTCAGGCCGTTTCGACGTACACGTGTACGGACCCTATTTTTTGTCCTAGCAGTGTTTCGACGTACGGCGTACGTCCAAATGCCTCATCCGTCACAGGTGTCTCCTTCTATTGCCATCTTTCGTTTTTTTC
>WURS02442986.1:0-14782 GCA_011762765.2 Rhinocypha anisoptera
GGTTTCGACGTTATACTTAATACGTCGAAACCTGGTCGTGTTTTGAATAAATTTTATGTGGAAAATACAAAGTTTTTGTATGTTCCATATGAATTGCTGCTTCCACCAAGTTACGCCTGAAACAACTGATTTTGTGTAATAGTTAGTATGTTTATTGAATGTTTTCATTAATGAAAATTTTTACTGGGATCTCAACATAAATGTCATTTCATCTTCTATTCAAATTACAAAAAATGGGCTATAAGGATAATGAGTAGAGCTAAAAAACAAGTTTGTTGTCAAGACCTGTTTAGAAAACTTCAAATCCTCCCCAGACCGTGCATATGTATTTTCCATATAGCGCTGTTAGTTAAAGAATCTCAACCAAAGCTACACCTTATAAAGAATCAGGGTATAAAATATGTAAAAAATTGTACCAGCAAATATTAAACTGGCCATGTATTCTAAATGAGCAATGGACCCCACCAATGTTTACATCTACACACAAAAAGTTATCCTGTGGAAATTTTCCAGTTTAGGTACTTAGTGGTCACCGTACATCGTCTGCAATTGCAATGCAACTGCGACCGTCCAACATACAGGAAGATGCTCCGTGAAACACCAGTGAAGTTGACGTTGTCTGAAAAAATTCCAAACTTTCCATTTTTTCTCATTTTTTGTTTTCTGTTGTTCTGTCTTCCTGTAATGTAATGTCTGGGAACCACCCTCATCCACTTCAGCATGAGTATTTGTAGTTATTTCTGAAGCTGTTGGAGCTTGAAATCAGTATCGTCTCTTAAATAGGCAATAGAGAAGATGATGCAACACTTTCCTGAGTCATAGTAGCTTTAATTTCCTAATAAGTGTTTACGGGTAGCAAGATTAGAAGTTAAGAGTAGGGAGATGTCACGGCTATGATATCTATCTTTGCGGCTCCATAATGTTTGAAGCTAGATTTCTTTAAGATTCTCTATTTCAGCTTTTAGGAATTCTATATTGTCAGCCATATGGCAATGACGATTAGACAATGGCAAGCTTGTCTAATCGACAGTGAAAATAATTCCAAAAAAGATAATTTGTGCCATTTAAAGCTTTCAAATAATGTCATTTATTCATGAGAACTTTAAATGGAAAACAAAACCCATAGGAGATAAATGCCTCACTAGGAAAAACAGTTTTCACATGAGACACAGTTCAGCAATGTAGTTACGTTGTCAATTTGTGTAGCCATACGAATTTTACTTTATTAAAATTGGTTGACTCATTTTGAATACATAGCTACCGGTGTAAAAAGTGTCAAAAGTTGATTTTAACAAAGAATTCATCTATGTTGATAAGGAATAGTGGAAGAGGAAGAGACATCATGATTCCTTCCATCCAACATCGGAGTTCAATTCGGAGAAAGATTCAAAACGAATGTGCAATTAAATAAACCATAGCAAAAAAAATTTCAATTTCTTTCCGGATATTGTTTAAAAAACGAGTGCATTATGCAGTGGTTGACCACTACAGCATTGTTTTAAAAGAAATGGAAACCATAGTTGAATACGTGTTAATGAATGCAGCAACCAGGGACTACATACCATCTTATTGCATCTAAATAGGTGTATTGTAAAATTTACGTATACATTTGATTTTGTTGGTTAAAACTTAAAACATTTCACTCATTCTCTTTATAAATAAGGAGATCGATATGCATAACATTATGACTCAGTATTTGTAAACAAGCAAGGGAATAAAATTCCACTACTCATTTCAAGCTACTTCATTTGAGTATTTGAGAAAATAAATCAAGCTTCGGTACAATGACTTTCACAATTACAAATTTGGTACTTTTGTGATCCCTTAAATTTCGTTATATAGCAGTTTTACTGCATATTAATCTGACTTGTTATCTAATTGTTACCTAAAGATTAGGCCCTAGAAACAAATTTATTCTATGTGAAGTTCTCTCGGGTTGACAACCGGGTGAAGGGCTCCATTGTGGCAGACGTTTCGACACTCGACTCGAGGGTCATCATCAGGGTTGCTGAGTGCCCTGATAACGACCCTCAAGTCGAGTGTCGAAACGTCAACCACAAATGGAGCCCTTGACCCGGTTGTCAATACGAGAGAACTTCACGTACAGCATTCGCCGGGAAAGCACCAGAAATTTATCGGCTTTAATTATAATTTGCTACATGTCAAAATTTTTATTAATCCCAAAGCATGAACTCAAATATGGATATGCAATTATCTATGAAATATCAGTTATTATTATTATATACAGGTTGCAATAAATAGATGTACATCAATGTGACTATATAATCAAATTGTTATTGATCTATTTAAATATCAGAAAGCATATATGCCATTTGGTAGTTTTTAAACTAATTACAAAACCAATGGAATTCAAAAAATTTTTCCTGTGTATGTATTGGAGCTTTTGCCACTTTTTGTCATTCCATTTGGATTAAACTTGGTACATATCATCTCTTCACTAATTTGAGTGACAGTTCCAAATTTAATTTATTGAGTTTCAGTAGTTTGTCAGTTACAGACTCAGAATCCAAGCAAGTTCTCAAATTCTTCCATTGACAAGGCTAGCTTTTTAAGGTCTGTTGTACTTAAAAGTAATTTAACTCAGTCGTTTGTTAATCATTTCTCAAGATATTTTCCAGCTATGACTACAAGCATCTCAGTATCCTGCCATGGAATAATTATCAGGCACTACCCTGATTTCTATACAAATTTATTTAATGCAAGACTTTAATCTTACTTATATTGTTATGGATGATCAATGTACATTCCGTAGTTTCAATGGTTTAATCCAATGATTTATTATCACCAAGTGACTTTGGCACTTGCAAAAATCATTGTGGAACAAGGCGTAAAGGGTAGTAGTAGGTAAAGAGTTATGTAGTAAAGGGAGACATGTCCTTATTTGTTTATTTCATTTACAGGAATTACCAGGAGTATAATTCAGACACAACTGTTCGGTTTGTGATTCAAATGACAGCAGAGAAATTAGCCAAAGCTGAAGAAGAAGGCTTACACAAAGTCTTTAAACTGCAGACAATTCAAAACCTCACTTCCATGGTTTGTGTTAAAATTTTATATGAAATTATATAATTTGGTTTCACATTTAATATTTCTGGTCCAAAAGATACATGCATTACAGTATTTAGGGGATTTATTTACTTGCCTATCATTAGTAAAAGTAAACTACATGTTCTAGGTTTCTTCTTTCATTCAAGTCATTCTATGCTTTTATGAAGTTAGAATTATTACTGAAACGCCTCTCTTAATGTATCATTCAATAGAAAATGGTAACATTAATTCTTTTCTTGTCTACTGATTTTATGCATTGTTTTTAATTTATGATAGGTGTGCTTTGATTCAATGGGCTGCTTAAAAAAATATGTATCTGCAGATGATATATTGAAGGAATACTATGATGTAAGACTGAAATTCTATGAAAAGAGAAAGAGCTATTTGGAGGGAAATCTACAAGCTGAAGTATCTAAACTTTCTAATCAAGCAAGGTTAGTGGTTTAATTATTTCAAAATCACAGATTAATATTATTCAATTTCTTAGAGGAAACATGTACAGGTATGCTGTGGGTTTCAATTCAATACTATAGCTTTTGTCATGTGCTTGTTTCCTCTTTGCTTTAGCCCTTGTAATTGGGGGTCAGCACTCATTTTCAGTATTTTATTAAAACAATGTATTGAGAGACAAGATTATATCTTGCATTTCTCTATTAACCATGGGTTTTGTCAAGGATTTTATACTTATCTGGTTTTAATGATTCCTCTTTGGAAGAACAAACTTCAACATATATGAACAATGTTTTACATGAAGATTGGGTCCTAGAAGGATTTTCCACGTGTACACTTTTTTTCCTTGCCCAAAAGTATTCTAAATATTTTTTTTATTAAGGTAGAATGTAGTACATATTAACGTTAATTGTAAGTAGTGATGGGTCGATTCCAAAATTTTAGCGATTCTGATCCCAATTTCGATTTATGATGAAAACATGGTTGTGGATGATAATAAATTTTTAAAGGGAAATTGCAGTGTTATCTTTCTCTAACCAACTCAAATTCTCTCATTTCAATTCTGATTCTATCGATTCCAATGGCATTGATTCCTAGAAAAATATCACTTAATTCCAGTCAATGAAACAATTATTTAAAAGATATCAATCTTGAGAAGAATCACTTTACACAAGTAATAATTTTTCTCTATATAAATTAATATTAATTTTTTATTTCCGGATAAAACATACCTAAAAGTGGTAGTTCAACCTTTTAGGTATTACGACATCATAAAAATACCTACTAACACTTACCATGTTAAGATTGAAAATAATAATCTCACCTTGAACAGCAAACTTTTGTTAGTAATTGATTAAAGTAGAGTCTTGATTTTACACAACACAAAGGGACCTGAGTTTTCAGTGTTTTATAAAAACAAATTATGTAGAATTGAGATATTGGTTTGTTTTGATAAATGTGTTAAGAACCTGTGATACATCAGAATAAGAAACTATACTCTTGGTCATTATAACTTTTGTCACGAAAAAGAAATGCATGTATTTATATTTTATTCATGCTTATATTTATTAATCACAAATAAAAGTATTTTAATTATTACTCAGTTAAGTCTGAATAGGTGAAGTATTATATGTACTTTGTAATGATCTGGCAAAACCCCACACCCGGAGTCACAATTTGTCTCATCATCATGATTCTGTCACCGAAAAATATTTTTATGCATGCTGAACTTCTAGTGACGAAATCCTTACGTGTAGCACAAGTGAATAGAAATATCGTAACATTATAAATAACATTTTTTCGCATGGAATAGCGCCTGTCTGGTGAGAAAGTTGTCAATTCTTACGTTTTAATGAGGAAGATTCAATGTTTTCATAAATATTTGTATTTTAAAGTGCGTGCATAGCATGCAAGACCATATTTTGTGATTATAACCCTCAAAATCATTTGTTTGTAATCACACTATCTTCTCTAGTGCCTTAATAATGGTTGGTCCTTCAATTTAATTCCTTTAATTTTTGACTAACCTAAACTTTGTATTAAATTCTGCTGAATAATGGGCAACGGTGTGACAACATTAGTCTGTCACTCAGAGCAGCTGACAAGTTTCCAACCCTCACAGCCGTCGTTCCTTTGCTTCAAGGCCTTTGTAATTTTTGTGGTAGTTATGGCATACAAAATGCCTATAACCTAAGGAATAAAAACAGCCTTACCTAAAATTGTTGCATCTAATTTATAACTTCAAATAGTAATGCCTTTAAGAGAACATAAAAGATTGGTCGGAACTGCATAGTCGCGTGCTTAAAATCTATATCGTAAAATTATGAGTCTGCTATATAAGACGACCCCACATTTTCTGGGGCTAAATTTGGCGAAAATCCTCATCGTACATTCACGTAAATACATTTAGTTTGTGGTTGGAAATATTATCGAAATTGATTTTTCACATTTTGAAGTGCTCTATTCAGATTCTTACTTAGTGTTGAGAGTAAGAAACCCTTAGCCAGTTTCTCATGTTCATTGAATAATAATGAAATTAAATTGCAGCTATCCATGTTAGGAATAAATAAACTTTGTACTTTTCAACAGATTTGTGGAAAGTATAAGTTAATTTATTCCTAACATGGATATATACAACTTCCACGAAGTGAAGCCTGATACCGTTTATTATAAATTGCAGCTGTTTCTGTTTTTAAGTCTAATTCCAGAGTACATGTGCCAAAGCCCAATCCATTATATAAATATTAAAGTTGGTTTAGTTGCTTAAACTTGCCTTCTGATTCTAGGGTTAATGGTTGAATTATTATTTATAGATTCATCTGTGAGAAGTGTGATGGCATTCTTGTAATTGAAAATAAGAAGAAGAAGGCAATGATTGAAGAACTTGTCAAGAGAGGTTATGATTCAGATCCTGAGAAAAGCTTCAAAATGAAGCTTAATAAGGACGATGTAATGGTTAGTAGAAACATTTTTAACTTTAAGTAGTGAATGTAATTACATTAATATGAGCTCCTATTTATTTTAATAGTAATTAGCATGAATGAAAATGGAAACTAATATTTCTACCAAATTTGTTTTTGTGCTTACATTAGGAATTGGATGAGGTATGTATTTCTGTATAATGTCACATCATTCATAGATTTTAGTGTCACATTAATGTTAATAAAAAAAACTATGAAAATGTTGGTGAAAGATGTAGCTCATCAGCAAATAGTTGTAGGATGAGGAAGTTTAGTTGCAAAGGACAAATTATTTTTCCGTAAATTAAATGTGTGGTAAGCTTGCCGGCTAACCCAAAGGTCATGGGTTCGAGTCCTGCCCTGAGCAAGGATGTTGTGCTTGTCCAATAGGGTTTTTTCTATGATTTTGAAGAGGTGCGAATTGACCCTAGCCATCGAAGCACCCTATAAAGAAAAATACTTCAAGGACAGGGGTGCAATTTTTTCCCCATGGTTGTGGAAAAACTAATCAACCAAAAATCATGAACCTTGGAATCCACAGTAATTAACAAAATGTAAACAAGGTATCTTGGCCAGTTTGAAAAAAAAATGTTTATAACTTTTATTTTGCAATATTATTAAGTAGAAAGACCAAAAAAGTAAAAATCCAGGAATTACACATTTCTCAGAAATCGTTTCTTAGTATAAAGCAATGGTTTTTTTTAATAACTATTATGTACTAAAATATATTAGTTATAATATTTTTATAACTACTATATTTTTTATAATTATTTTCATGGAATTCCACAGTGAAATTTCTTAGTATCTTGAAAATGATAATTTACCTAAAAATAATTGACAGTTTATGAGGAACCACAGAGATAAAAGTTCAATAAAATGGCAGCTTAAAGGTATTACTCCCCATAGGTTAAAGGAATCACTATGCAAATAGACTTGTTTAACATTGAAAAGTGAGTGAATGGTGCACTTAAGATATTTAGGACGTATTCAGGAAGAAACTGAAGATGCAGATTGGACATGATTTGAAGAATTTCATCAGCAAAGGAAGTGCTCGCAAAGAGAGTATTGTTACGTTGTTCTTTGGGAAAATGGGTTGAGGAAGAATTAACGAAAGGTTAAAAATATGAAGTTTATCCCTTTATTGTGTAGAAAGCTAGTCTTTTGAGGGAGGAGGATGAGAGTAGAATGAAGTGGCCCTTGAGATGTGGGTGTGGAGAGGATAAAGTGAATGGTAAGGAAAATAAATGGAAAGAGGGCATGGTGTAGGGGAGGATAGAAAGTTGTTGGGAGAAATGTGTCGATGACGGGAGATGTGAAGTGAAGGATTGTTGAAGGGATGTTGGAGAAAGAGTTTAAAAGTTGAATGTTGAGAGAGAATAGCAGAGGCAAGAAAAGAATACATATAGTTAGACAGCATAAAGGATATCTGAAAGTATATTGAGCGGAGGTTGCTGCATCCCATGTGTTGATCGATTGGTCAATGTTCTTCAATTTTGATCTCTTTCAGCAAGAAATTGGCGAGATGTCACAGGAGGAGGACAGCAACGATGACGCATTAGATTATAATTATTTGCTTGGAATGACTATGTGGTCTCTCACAAGGGAAAAGAAGGATGAGCTCCTGAAAAAACGGGACGAGAAGCAGCAGGAGTATAGAATCTTACAGGCAACCTCTCCATCTCAACTTTGGCGGACTGATCTTGATAATTTACTTGAAATGGTATGTAACAATGATTGGTATTGGGTTATTTCATAGTATGCTAGTAGAATATTATTGATAGTACTTTCACGAATATGGTTTCTTATAGTAGAATTAAGTTAATTGGTTACCAAATAGAATTTCATCAAATAATGAAAACAAATTAATCCATTACTGTCCTGAATCCTGTTGATTGTTTTGTTCCATTCGAAATTAGAACGTAATAGAAGTATTTTGTATTAGATACCTATGACTTTTCCCGGCATTATTTTCAGTGCATTGAAATTTGAAACATTGTTTTTTCTTCAGTTTTCTGTAGATGTAATTTATGTGAACTGATCCTTCTTGGGGTACTCATGGTTGTGATTTGCTTGGTTTTATTAGTATTTAGTGCTAAACTATTACTTTTTTAACCAGCCCTGACTCTTGGATTATTTTATTTTATAATGTATTATTATATCTTCTAATGGGAGTTTCATCATCAACATAGTCAGAAGTCTCAGCCAGAATTTTTGTTGTTTTATTTAGTTGAAATAATGAAGAGGATTGGTACAGTAAAAGCCTTTGGGGACTACCATGTTTGATAATTAATAATTAACTTTTAATATTAATTTAGTATTAACAATTGTTTGTTAATTAGATTTTCAAAATAATTCTCCAATAAATGTGATGGAAGTTAGCTATGCTTTCTAATCCTCTATCGTATAAAGAGGGGTGATTTTAAATTCTTTAACAGCTGCAGGGAACATCCCTGCCTCAAAGAAAACAGTAAGTATTATTGTTAAAGTTGCAGCAATGAATATGACATCTGTGTAATGTGATTCATACTGTTTACAATTGTAATGGTAACAGCGGAGTTAATTAATTTTCATTTCAACTTAATGTAGAAATCAAGAAGATAGTTAAGGAATATTTTTGTCTTCTCCTAATTTACTGTAACTGTAAACATAATGTCATCTATGATATTAATAACTGATGAAGATGTCGCTAAGAAACGAAACCTGGGTCGTGATAAATAAAAATATAAGTGGGAAGTGCAAAGTTCATTCTTCTCCAACTATGAAGGATTTTCACACAGTTAAGCCTGAGACTTTCTTATATTAATAAATAGTTATTGATTGACTTAAAAGGAAAACAGTTTCATAATAGTTTTTCCACAGATCTGTGGATATCTCACAAATCTCTGGGAAAGTACATTAAATATGTCTGTTATGGATGTTAGAAACATCCATGAAGTGAAGCCTGAATGCATTAAATTCAGAAGTCGTTTTTTTCCCCCTACTTCAAGTGGAGCATAATTGGCATGGATTATTTTTCAATGGAAATGCCTCAATTTAATTTTCTTCTATTTGCATTTTAATCCTCCTAGCTGGAAAAGGTGGAAGCAAAAGAGCTAGAAGATGCCTCGCAACACATTTCTAAAAATACTAAGCCAGTAAAGGGTAGGCAGAAAAAGGGTGGTGCATTGGCAAGAGAGACTATGCCATCACCGATTGGCAAAAAAGTGGAGCCACGCATTGGTGAGGAACTTATGAAGAAGGTTGAAAAAGCAGCATGGGCGAAGGAGAACAAAGGCAAAAGGGTTAGTTTGTTTTCTTCTTACCCAATAATATGAAATTTGAAATGTAATGAATCATTTGTTTTTTGAGAGTTGATTATATATTAGTTATAAAAAGTTCAACTTTTCCTACCCACAGTTACCTATCCTTTAATTGAAATGAACTCTGCTATCTATTTGCTGTTAAAGCCTCCATCTCTGTTTGTAATTATTGTAATGCTTTTGCATAGAATATTATTTATGTCTTTAGTATTGGTTAGATTTTGGTAATTTCACTTGGACTATTTATAAATTTCTGGTGTTTCTCAAGATGCCCAAGGTTAAGAAAGAAAAGGAGGAAGAAAAGGATGAGTTTGATGCAATGTGTGATGGAAAGACGCCAACCCTTGCACAAAGAGTGGGCAATTCTCCTGAAGCTGTTGAAAACAAATTGAAAGCAAAGAAAGGTAATCATTGCAACCTAAGTAAAATTGAAAAAAAAATCAATCAAGCCAATGTGATGACTAGAAAGAACCATAAAAGATGCCAGTGTTTTAGTTGCCTGTTTAAACTTATGTCATTCTTTGAGGGCATGATGTAACATTATTACATCTTTCAGGCGTAAAACAGACCAAGTTAAATTTTGGAAAGAAGTCTAAAAAGATGGACTCTGATGAGGATAGTGACTCCTTTAATGAAGATGTGGACTTTGGCTCTGAAGAAGTTGTTTCCCGCGGAGTTCCAAAACGAGCTGCTGGTAAGTTTAACATACTCTACTGCCAAATATTTTTTGTGTGTGGTCACACAAGTGTGACCCATTTGAAATTAGGAATTATAATAAGCCAAGCAAGCTAAGTTCCATATTTAAAGGCTCTAAGAATTCCATGACATGAGGTGATAAATGAGCAGAATTGGGGTTAGAGATTAGAAAAGAATTGCAAGATGTCCTCTGTGAACCAGATATTAAAAAATGTTACATTGGACAAAATTTACAAGAGTACATTAAAGATAACAAAACTTATGTCTTGTATTGCTGCTAAATAACTCCTTGACATCATGGTGGTTGCCTTTTTAATAAGCATCCTTGATGTATTCACTTAAAGATGAGAGTTGCTGTCTGTTTCCATCCACTCATTTCAGTCTGCTCTGAGTTTCAATCTCTTCTTGAGCAGATAGAAAAGTATTATAAATATTCCACAAATTTTTCCACATGTCAAACATTTTTCTCCTATCTTTAAGGACATAACCCCTCTTCCTCATCCTTCAAATCTTATTCCCCATTTCCTCCCCTGGTTATTTAGTTATTTTCATTAATTGCTTTATATGTGTGTGGACTTTATGCTAAAAATAATTATTTCAAAACCAGGATTGGAAATTTTTAGTAAATAGGTGATGGTTTTTTTATTTTAAAAAATACCATTAGTTATTTTTTCTGACCAAATAAATACGGAGTACCTTCATATTTAGTACATTAATTTTTATTTTTTGTTTGGCTATCATTCTTCAAATGCATTCCCTCTGCTTTGACAACATTAATTTATTTCTTGTACTTAATAATTTGTACCAAGTCTATGAAATTTAAGCAAGAAGAGTTGAATGCAGATTTTATTTCCATATATTTAAGCTAAATGTGGTTCAAAATGAAAGAAAAGACATGTACTGTGATAAAATAATATGGCATTTTCTTGTCCTTCAATTTTTCCTTTTTGCTGAAGTATCATTGAATGTTTTAATGAAATGCAATATATAGAGTAGCCTGTCAGGATGCTATACGCTACACTGTAGGGATTCCTCGTGCCCCTCAGAAGCATTAGCTTATCACGGGGGCTATGGGCAACCCCCCAGATAGGGGGGGGATGGGTTCAGGAAGGGGGTCTACTATCTAGGAGGGATCAATCAGCCCCCGAAAGACTATAACCACTTCCTCGGTGGGTCCGCACAAATGCAGATGGCTGCTACTGACCCTTGGTTCTCTTGTCTGCCGGAATACCCTCTCCTTCTATGTGTCTGAAAGAAGTGGTTTACTACCATCTTTGATTCTCTTGTTCAATGGAGTCATCCAACAGCATTTGAACCGTCAAGGGCACTCTCATTCACCTCTGTCACAACTAATTTGAACAAATCCGGGCACACCTGTTGCCTGGAACAGTTCTACTTCCCTGGATGGGGTAGTTCCCAGGGAGCTTTTTAGGTGTGAACTGATGTGGCCCATATATTCTCATCAGGTAGCCTGTCAAATGGTACACTCCCCATTAGCACTACCATTACTGGGATTCCCCTGCTCCTCAGAAGCGTGAGCTTTTATTGGGGTGAATGAGGAATTGCCTGACCAGGGCATCGCTCCCCTCACAAGGTAAGGGGACCGTGGGCCCCTTAAAGGGGGATCTGCGTAATACCTAGGTGGAAAGACCACCTTTGCCAGAAAAGTTCCCTGGGAACTACCCCAACCTGGTATGAAGGACTCTGTCAGGTAACGGGTCAGGGACAATAGGTGTGGGATAGGTAGCTCGTGGGTGTCCTTGACAGTTACTCTTTGTACTTCACCGGAGGAATCCAGAAAAAAAAGAGAACAAAGGTGGGGGGAAACTCTGTCCTTGGACCAGTAGGAGGGAAGGGCGAAAAGACCACACTGTCCTTTTCCCTGGAAAAAAAACCCTGGCAGATCTACCGTATCCCAGCTCGAAGAACTGAGTTGGGTGATCAGTGATCACCCCCCGGAGTAGAAGGTGACGTGAGGTGTAAGTGGGGAGGGAGGGAATGCAAAAGTGTCCTTCGACAGCTACTCTTCTATGGGTCTTTCGATGTGACAAAGAGTACCAAGGGATTGATGGGAGCCCTCTGAGCTTGCTCAGACCCATCAAGTTGCGGATAGACTCGTTGGGGCATGTGGGGTCCCTCTTAGATAGCAGGATCCCTTCGAGGGATCCATCCCCCCTTCACTTTACAAGGGAAGTGTGGAACCCTCGCCGGGGGGACCCCCAGAAGACCCGTGCAATAAGCAAGAGCCTCTAGCCATGTGTTGGGGGATCCCCATTAACGGCAGCGTATGGGGGTACGTAACGGCAGGTAACCTGTCAGTCGACTCATTCATTTTTTCCCCAAGTCCGTGCCATTATTTTCTCAGCTTAGAAAATTCTGATTTTTTCATATTATCCGGCCTGAATATTTGTCCATGGATCCTCTTCCGTATACATATTTTAATAGTATTTTTTGACTTTTTCCAGCTGCTAAAGCCAAATTGACATATGATGATGATGATGACGACGACGAGGTAATATTCAGCAGTGACAGTGAAAAGTGGTGAGTTGATTTCAGTGTCGTGAAATCTAGATTTAAGAGAAATACACATGGAAGTGCACATGTGGTCAATTGGGTCAAATTTATAGATTATCATTTTTGAGACCTGAATTACAGAATTCAAATAAAATTGATCTTAGAGCAGTGAATGTTCAACTCTTACAGTCAGTGGTATTAACTACTTTAGGGTATTTACCTTTGAATTCGGCATTATATAGTGCTTGTCAAAAAATCTAATGTGTTCTCAGAAGAACTATTTATTTTCAGTGATAATGTAGCATTCATTAATTGGTGCACTCTTTGATAGTTTTTTTTTTTAAAAAGACCATTTGAGGAGCACAATAAAACACCCTTTTGGTTCTTTTATTTTCTTTTCTCTTTCATGGTTATGGTCATGGTTAACACATTAACACAAGCTAACACAAAATCATGCACCTCTATATACTTCTGTACTGATGGTACTGTATGGTAAGATTGAGTGAATGATGGAAAGCTGAAAAAAAAACTTTTATTGCCCTTTGTCTTCTGTTTATGTTACACTAATAATCATGAGTTTAAATGTCAGCACAAAAGTATTATATTTTTTTATTTACAGGGGAGGCGGCCAAGTTTCTGATGCACACATTTCTGTCTCTGACTCTGACAGTGAGTTTGAGGTTTCAAAGAAAAAAACCAGCAAGCCAACACAGTCAAAAGGCAAGTTTATTCATTTAATTTTTGCATTTTAGATTTTGATTTACATGTTTCCATATCTCTTTGCAATGATTTGTTTGTGTAAAGTCTCATTTGAGTGAATTGTAGGTCTTTTGTGCTTCATGACTTCTCCCGCCACCTTTATTAGTACAAAATTAATTTCATTAAACACTTAAATCCCTACTGCGTGTGATTACTTGGATCATATGCTGAAATTTGAGACATTGTATAACAATAGTTAAGCTGACAAATGCTGTTTTGTAAGTGTATGCATGAGAAAGTTAGTGCAATATTTAGTAATCTACCAATCCAATGGGGGTGTCAAACTGCTATTTTAGGTAACAGGGAGTGAGGTCAGTAAATTCTGTCTATTCTTCTCCCTTTGCTTTGTTCTTTCACCTACCTTATCAAATGAAAAGGTTACTGTCAAAAGAATAGCACAGCTCACTTGAGCTATATGATGACATAATAAAGTTGGTGCAAGCATTGGGAAACTTTGGAAATGGGTATTGATCTTGCTTCTTGAAGAGAAGTTTGTAGGCCAGGAGTGGTGGCATTTATTTATGACATGAAAAACATCCTTTACGGGGGGAGTTCTAAAAGTTCTCGGCCTGACAAATAAAAAACACGTTTTTCAAAAAAAAAAGAAAATTTATTTTTCAACATAGTCTCCTTTCAAATTAATACACATAGTCCAACGATTTTCCAACTTTTTAATACCCTCAGTAAAAAATGATTTGTCCATCCCTGCAAAATAAGCATCAGTCTCAGCTTCAACTTCATCATTTGATGTGAATTTTCATCCAGCAAGCCATTTTTTTTTGTATTTGGGAACAGGAAGTAATCGCTGGGTGCCAAATCAGGTGAATATGGTGCATGCGGAAGCACTTCGAAGCAAAGTTCATGAAGTTTTGCAGCAACAATGCGAGACGTGTGTGAAGATGCATTATCATGATGAAAGAGAACTTTCTTCTTTGCAAGATGTGGGCGTTAAACCTGAATAGCGACTTTTAGTTGGTCCAGAAGTGAAGCGTAGTACTCTCCGGTGATAGTTTTTCCCTTCTGGAGGTAGTATACGAGTACAACTCCATGAGAATCCCAAAGTATCACAGCCATGACTTTCCCTGTAGACGGAGTCAGTTTTGCTTTCTTTGGTGCTCTTTCAGCTGGGCCCACCCACTGTTTGGACTGTTCCTTTTTCTGTGGCATATGATGATGAATCCATGTTTCATCTACTGTTATGAAACGTCGAAGAAACTCACTGATATTGCGTTTAAACAACTCTAAACACTATTTAGAAATGTTCATTCGAATGCATTTTTGGTCGATGGTTAACAAACACGGCACCCATCGCGTGGAAAGTTATGACATACCCAAAACTTTATGTAAAATGTAGTGCACATGGACTGTTGAGATCTTTGCAATGTAGGCTAGCTCACGTACCTTCAATCGGCGATCATTCATATGTCCGTTGGGGTTAAACCTTTCAAAACGAAGTACTTTATTTTTGTTCATAATTTAATTTTCTCCATTTTGTACACAACTGACACCCTTCGCACTTTACAACACAGGAAGAAA
>WURS02442996.1:0-14782 GCA_011762765.2 Rhinocypha anisoptera
GGGGGGGGGGGGGAGGAGCGTTGACCCGAATCCACTACCGTGTGGACATGGGCAGAATGCACGCGTACCATCGTCTTCCAAATCAATCTCGGTTTAACAGCATGGTTCATCATTTTATTGGTGGAATAAAATGGTAACCCCTTATACTTCATAACCATTTCAATTACTAAAAGTCATTTCATCCCTCTCTTTCTCCCCTCAAAAAAATGGCCTCTCTCTCTCTCTCTCCACTTATTGTGCACATTAAAAAAAAAAACAATAATGTCACTCCATACTTCTTTTAAAGTCACCTTTTTTTGTACGGGTACGTAACAGTGGTGTGCTCAAAAGTGATTTTTTTTTTTTTTAAATGAGTCACTGCAGGCAATTAAAAATTTGTGTGGGTTACCATTCGATTTCACCGATGAAGGCTGGGAGTGCTTTCAAGGCACAAGCAAAGAGGGGAAAAAAATAATCTCCTGACCTGTAAAAACACCTTGTCTTCATAAATTGAGGTGAGTCTGTCATTTCAGTTCCGAGGGTTCTACGATTTAATTTGAGTCATCCCATTTGGTCTCGCTGGACTCGTCCTGATGATTTGCACCCAAATTTTTACGTCGTGATGGTGAATGGAGACCGTTAGCTCCAGCTCCGATGGTACAAATGTGAGCTTAAATGTGTAAATCATTAAAAATAACACCCGAACAAACCACGGAGACACGTCACAGCGATGCAGAGTTAATAGAGCATTAACCATACCTCCAATCCATTTCGGCCTCAAAAGAAGAAATTTGATCGATGCTCCGCAAGCTAAAACTACCTTTTACCCACATGTATCAATAGATTCAAAGCATCCACAGCAGAACGATCACCCACAAGCCATTTGGTTTGTGGAAAAGAGGCTTTTAACAATGCAGGAGCCTGTTTTCAAAGTCGACTCCAACACTGCCTGTTCAGAGCAATAACCTTCCTCGATGGAATGTTCATCAAACACGTTTCTGCCTCGTGAATTTAATTGTGCTGTGTCCTAACCCACTTAGTTATTTTGTAAACCCTTTTCTAATATTACAGAGTTGGAAGAAAAGGCTGAAACCGACCACCAAAGTATGTAGACCTTTGCCTTCAATTCCATCTAGTTCAAAAAACTCATGTGAGCACATATGTAGGTCGAATCAACAATGAGAACAGCATTTGTGATATGAAATTCACTGTGCCTACCAGACCAATTAATGTAAGCATAAGTCAAAAAAAAAAAGAACTCTGGTCTACTGAAACTTGTTCGCTTCAAATCTATTGTGTAAATCATACCAACAATTGTTGCATTTCCCAACTTTGTACATAACCTCATATACTAACACACGTGAGATCCGTTCACTCATGAAATGTTTAGGATATGTACCCAAAATGTTCATATTTAGTAGGTACTAGTCACACCGGTTATCGCAATTCCCTATCCGTTAACATTGTCATTAAGATTTTTACAATTATAAACTCAAAATATACAAAAAAATGTGTTATTTTTAATTTTTTAAACAAGAGAAGGATCTGGTGCCTTCTCAGCATTCTGGTGTGGGTGAAGTTCTTGAAGGTCCTCCACCAGTGCATTTAAATCAACTGGTGGAATCCAAATAACCAGACAACATATGGGGCAGTGTTTTATTGAACACTATACCGCTGTGGTTGCAATAATTCTTACCTCAAGTGCAATGAAATCAGAGTTTAAGTGCAGCAGGAAACAGCTAACAACCAACAAAGTGCCTGCTTTCTATGCAATCAACTTTTTATCAGGTATTCCTCCAAGTCATACCTCTTCACTCCTGACTTATCTTTCACCACCTCTAGTGAAACTGAAATATTAAAATATTAAGAGAATATTCAGGATCCACACCAACAAGGAAGATGGAAATCTCAAATCTAAGAAAAAATATGTAAATTGTACTTGACATTGGATATAAAACAATGTTCCCCTTCCCCATGCAGTACTCACGAAAATTATCATGTATCTCACTTGTCTATAATGAAATAATTTCTGGTGGAAGTATTATTCTTACATTACTGCCAGTTGCACATTTTGTCGACAGACAACATTTTTCTGGCAGCACATACTATGAAATGCTGCAGAAAATGAATTTTCATTTAAAAACCAATGATGCATCACCAGTATTTGTCAAACTGTGTCACTTTGCATGTGACACCCATGAACTTTTCTTGCAGACCCTTATCTACCTGAAAATGTTCTTATTTTCCCCATCCACTCCATTGTAATAGCATGTTTTCTCATTTCATACCATGATATCGCTTTGCACACAGTCATCATTCTGTCTTTTTCATCAACATAAGTAAATTTCTTGGTGGAGATGGATTATCATGACTTCATGATAGTTCCACCCAGAAGTGGATCCCATCTTCCAGAAAATCTGAACTTCCTCACACACTGAATCATTCCTGCCTTGAAATTAATGCCAGTGACAAAAAAACACTAAAACATAAGTGTTATTTATAGCAAGCAGAGCTCAGGGAAGACCTGAAGCAAACTGAAGAATAAATTCACAGAGGAGGCTGTCACCCGGAGGAATTCCATAATGAAACAAAATATAAGCAATATATTTTATGTATTTCCGCAGAACGGAAATACCTAAAAGATACTTATATTTTGTTTCAAAGCTGAAGGAGCCCAAAGAGGTGCATAGTAATGTGTTTGTGTCTAAATTTTGAGTTCCCAGCATTCCTCCTGGTCCCATCAATGTGGATCCAAATAAAAAAAATAACATCAGGCACAATAAATAAATTGAATTTTTAAAAATTGAACATTTGAGTGACCTGATAAGGATTATTGCAACCACAGGCAAGTAGCAACATCAGCTATGAAAATTTAGGGTATAGAACAGAAATCATCATATCCACGGAGCCATCCAAGGAGAATTTAAATAATTCCAAAAATTCAAATTTCTAACAATTCTCCCTCAGGCCCTCAGCTGCTCCACAAACGAAATAATTACAGGAGTGATGTTCTCATCAGATCAATGCAACACTTTCCACCACCACAAATCGAGTAATTAGGATGAAAGTTTACAAATCATCACATGAAATCACTGATCCCACGGCCCTTGAGAACTACAGTTCTATAGGACCACGTTCGAGTGATTTTTATACTTGTTCATCACTTCAATTCAGATTAGAGTAAATAACTTGATGTTAGAAACCATATAATTAATTCATTCTGAGAAGTCATTGAGTGGATATATACGTTTAGGCACAAAAAATATCTTTTCCCTAGGAAATTTCTCAAGGCTACGTAAATTGCATGACATCGAATTAACTCTTGATAAAGCGAGAGTCCCATTTTTTTTTAATCTGGTCCATTCATTCTATGTGAATACATATTTAGAAAAATGGAGGAAAATACAACCGTTCACTCTCACCATCCTCAGATAACAGCGTCACTCTCGAACCACACCCCCCTCCAAAGTTGTTGTAACAAGCACTGCCTATCGTCTTTGGGACCCCTTGCGACATACCATTTGACAATTGGGCAAAGGATACCTGCACACTACTGCCCTCTTGGAAGCCTTCCCTTAGAATTTAATGTCAATGTCAAAGCTTACTGTGAAATTATTAATGTGTTACTACTACGTCGATGGAATATGAGTACTTGAGTGAAAACCACATTATTTTGAAATTCAAGGGACCAAAAAATAATAGGAAATTGAAATATCTGGGTTTGAAGTACATATATATATATATATATATGAACTCTGAAAAGTATCAAATTTCTTACTATTCCACATTTGGACAGGATAATAATGACCCTTATATCCAACAAAGAATATAAAAAACCAAGGTTGCCTGGTGGTTTTGGAACTTAAGCCATTGGCACTAATTTTTAGGTGAGATGGTGTTTTCAACCCAACTCCCCCCCCCAAGGATTTCATAAAATGAAAGTCCGAAATTAAGATATACATATGCAGAACTGCCATCCACTGATTTAACAAAAAAAATATCAGCACATGGCGTTCACGGAAGAGATATTGTGAAAAAGGAATAATGTTTACGAATGAATATTGAAAAATGTGTTTCATCCAATATTTTTTCTTCCCACTAAAAAATTAAAGCGACCCTTCTCGGATCATTTTTAAAGTTAATGACGAGGCTGCTCTTTCGTAAGCACTTCCGTTGATCAACCCCTTTGCTGAGCCAACAATATTCTTGTACGAGCAAATATTTCCTCCCGAACATTAAACCAAATGTATCGATTACACTTTACGATCAATACTCCTGGGTAAAATTTTTACGTGTACATTTTTCCAAATTAAAAATTATTATTCCCCACTTGGATAGAAAAAGTGTAGCCGCTGATCTTGAATGTGATTCATGACTTAACGGATACATTGAGCAATCTAGACCTTCCAAAGATTATGACAAACATTAGGCTCACAATACAAAAACATACAATTTTAACCGTCAAGTTCAAAGAAATAATTGCTGCCATCAACAGTGAAGTATTCAAGTAGATGAAATGAAGATGTCTCACTTCTGTTTGGATACAATATTATGGTAATTGTAGCTATACAAGAATTTCTCAGAAAATCTGTAGCACCAAATGGTCTGTTTTCTCGTAGGAATTCTCTCATCGCCATGAATTAATTTAAAAGAAGGAATTTATGTCAAAAAGAAGGAATCAAGTTAACCGTACGCTTAGGGAAAATCCAAGGGAGTCCATGTGAGAGAGAGCTAGTCATATAAGGTATATTTCTTCACTTCACCACTTCTCTACACTGCCAGTATCCCAATACAAAATTTAACGTTAAGGTGTGTAATGTAACATATAATCTAAGATTACTGAACCGAAAACCAATGTGCAAGGAAAGTAAAACTAAGTATATTTCTGTCTTTACAATTATTTAGATCTACAGATGAAGTTAATAAGCAAGAGGCCTTCTTATAACCCTGTGAAAGTGACAAAGTCATCAATGAATATAAAACTTTATTATCACTGGTGGATGAAACAAATGAATTTCTAAACTATGTTTAAAAGCACCAGTGAAAATGATTTTCCCATGATTTTTTACTTTTCAACTGTGTGTGTGTTTTATAGAATTATGATGTTACTTTTATACGTAAACGATGTCTCTCATTTGGTGAATGAAAATGGGATGGTATATAATGGTCATGAATTTCCTCTGTTTATTTTTGTAAACGGCATTGATTATCGGGCAGTACCTCAAAAATGCTTGCAATTTCCATTATGTACAACAGACTTTGTTCTTGACTCGGAGAAAAAAATAATCTCTTTTTGTAATTATTTTTGATAAACCTAAAAATAATCTGCCTAATTGGAGTCTTGCTAAATTCTTTCCCTTTTGCATTCACTCATGATACTGATCAGCCTCACTGTGATATGTGCAGCACAAAGGGATTCACCTTGAACATTTGGGTGACCGATGATGTTTCAACTAAGGAGACTCCTTGTGAAGCACAATGATCCAGCGTAAAAACCAAAATGACGGAAAGAAAAAAGGTGGAAGCATGATTTGCATCATTCCTTCTGGTTCCGCCAAGTACTCATATTCCATGAAACGGGCTTCGGTAGATGTTCAATTGCATTTGTAATGAAGAAAGTCATGTTTACATGGTTACTAAAGCACCATTTTGATCTTCGTAGGCGACGTTCACACGAGATGAAAAAAATAAAACATGATGTTGCATCTTGTCTTGTTATGCATCAATTTCCCAATCACACTGCAAGCATTAACACATTTTCAAATGCTAAACATTCATCGAACCGGCATTAAACCCTCGATATCAAGGTGGATTCTTTGATGGGTCAAAACTTACAGCTGAAAAGGGAAAAATAATGGTGAATATAGTGTTTTTTATTAAGATAGATAGGGTTTTGGAAAATGAATTCACATCTCCTCGAAAGGTTCAAGATTATGTCAAAAAGTTTCCCATTTTAGCATGTCTATGTGAAAATAATTTCATCACACTTCTTCACTAAAGCATTCTCAGAGCCAATGTTTATTGGGTTGATTAGTTTTGGGGAATATTGGATGTATATTGAGTAGGGAAAGTTCCGGGTGTTTCGTGACCCACTTATGACCACTTTTTCAAGGGAAACATTTGAATGCGATGGAATTATTTCCCTCGAATAAGTAGCCAACATAGGGGGTCACAGAGTTTCGAAAGGTTTCCCTACTCCACTCTACATGATAAAACAACCCGCAAAACTTATTTAGCAATTCAGAATTTCATCATTCATTTAAACTTCTTGAAACGAAAAGGAGCCTCTTATCACTGTGGGCATAATATAAGTCAAACTTTTCCCATACACACACAAACACACTCACCCCTGTAACCAGAAACATTTTTCATGACTCAGTACATTTCATTTCATTGCCACATTTTTCTCAGATGATTTTTATATGAATTTTTAACGTCATCATTTGCTCATCGGATTAAATCTCAAACACTTGAGCCACATTGAGCACATCCTCCAAAAGGAGAATATATATCATGGGTATAATTTCGCCATTCTCGTCCCTAGACTGGACAAAACAAAGTAAAAATGCATTTTCAGAAATTCTCGAGAAACTCTCTTTCTCTGTGTGCCAAAATCCTCTCAAAATGTCACCGCAGTGGCTGACAAAAAAAAACTCTCAAATAAACCAAGTGAGTGCTTCAGTATTGATAAGAACAAAGACTGCTCCAATTATAACCAATTTTCCTATTCATGTTTTGAAAAACTTTTTTCCACGGAATGTTTTGCAAGTGTTTCTCTGCATTTCTCTGATGATTTTGCAATAACGAATCTTGTACTTGAAGATTGCAGAGGAAGTACATTTTCGGTGAGTTGAATTGTATTGAAAAAGAATCAAGGCTCCTCTATGAAAGGAGGGGACTTCAGATCTTGATCATTGTGTCAAAAAGTTTTTGTAATAAACACAATTGCTTCATGTGCATTTCTAAAAATGTTTGAACGCATGTTTGCACAGGGGAATACAGTCAACAATGATATTTTGAAAGAAAAAAAGGTTATGCTTTTCATTTATTTTGCTAAAACAAAAATATATATATAAAATTTGGTCAGATGAGGATAAAAAAAATATCTTTTGCAAAAAATCTACGACGAAAACAATGTGACTTTTCTTTTTGATGCAAAATATATTTTTGATTTTTGCATGACTTTAAAAAAGTAAGGATGACAAGCAATTGCATTCACTTGTGTCCATGAGACTGATGATGATGATGTCGTTTTGTTGCAAATTTTACAATGCTGTTTGTATCGACTCTTCCTTGTAACTGTCTCAGAGGAAGTAAGCTTCTTCAACAGGAAGCTGGGTTCGCAGGAGAGTTGCTCCTTTCTGCTGATTTTCATTGTGATAATGTACTATACATTAAACCAATATAATTTATTCTGTGAAAAACAATTGCAGTTTTGTTATTTTTACAATTGTAACCCATAGTTATTGGAATAGACTGAATACAACCATTAAATAGCAAATTTATCGGACCTTAGAATGAAGTGAACTCTACTACACAATTCAAAGTATGAGAAGGAATGAATCTTAATATAAAAGAACAAGAACCTATGAATTCAGAAGTGGTAGAGTCTGGACAAGTAATTTTAAAACTGTTTCTCACGTCGAGAAAATTTTCAAGGTCATTAATTATTTTCTAAATAGGTCAAAAGAAAAATGCATAATACATATAAAAATTAAAAACCTCTTGAACTGCACAAGTGTGTTGTGTGCCATGGAATTCTTTAACTACACGTTCCAGTGACACACGAGATAAAAATGACGTAAAACACTGGCCTACACTATAAATTATTCAAAAGATTAGCATTACTATATGATCAATTTCTATTTTTGTACGACAAAATATCAATCAGTTCATCATAAATTCTGATCTTCATGGACTCACAACTAGAAATATCATAAGTCTACATTACAATTCCACAAGTACTAAAAGATCAAAGCACGGGCGACGAGAAATGGGTCTCAGACTGTATAATAAACTACCTGTAAATCTTAACCCCTCAGCTGCGAGAGCCTCATTCTTTCACAACACGCAGGATAGAGTAGCCGTGGGGCACTCTTCCATTCTATTTTCCGACAAAGGTTTCTTAGGTGGCGGACCCAGGATGACCCTTAATGACAGAGTAGACCTGTTCCCTCCAAGTGGAGATACGATTGACCTTAGTCAAAATATTTCATGCAGAAATATAGCGAAATAATGAATTCCATATTTATTATCCTTGATAATTTCTGATTAATTTGATACCAAACAGAAAGTAAATCCTTTAATTTATAACCAGCAATCTACTGAAACTCTGCGACAACTGAGGGAAGTGACGAGGGTGGGTCGGAAAACAATCTCCCAGATCTCATTCGTCAAACTCGCCCGTGGGTCGTGAACCTTCGTAAAAGGCACTTCAAAGGGGTGCCCCAATTCCGGAACAATAGGAAAGTGTGACCCTTCGAACCTTTTTGGAAAGGGCGGGTCATAAAACTTGGGAGAGAGGGTATAGGGAGGGTACGAATGCGGCGATCATACGCACCACACGGACGTATTCTCCACTGCCCAAACATTGAACGATGCATCCTGCAGGCATCACAGGGGTCCAAAACACTTGGAACCAACAAGTGCTATAAAAAAAAAGGGTGAAACATTTCTCGCAAGGCAAACATTATTATTCAATTAGTATATGGATGCATCAATTAAATGTTTTCGTTAATCTTGTAAAAAAAACATTTGAATTTTGTAATACCATTATACTGTTTTTGTTATTTGTTTCTGTTGTTAACTACTACATACTATTCTTTGAAACTACTATTACTTGTTTGCCAACATATTTTTTTTCAATGTATTTTTTTGACGTGGCCTACATCTGCATTGTAGATCAGATGGACGACTAAGTTATTAGTATTAGAGATATTTTGCATGCTGCAAACAATGTTACACATGGAGCAGAAAAAACATTTAACGTGATATGGATTCTTCAGACGAATGGCATAAGATGATCCCAGATAATGTGGAATCACACTAATTGAAAAAGAAAATTGATGACCAAGAAGTGTATGTAAATATGTACTGAATAGACACACCACTTGTTAAAAGAGGAATATTTACTCGTATGTAGAAGACATAAATCATCACAGATGCATCACAAGTTGTAAGCACAAATCTTTGTCAAAATTAGCCATTATCATTATATTTTATTTTAAATAATTAGATTTTATAAAACACTGACAACTCAGGTCCCTGTGTGTTGCGTAAAATCAAGATTCTACTGTAGTCAGGTAAATAAGGTAATTAAACATTTATTATACATTTTTGTACCACCATATTTACCATAAAATAAAACTATGATTTTTTCCAAATTTAGCCTCAGATGTGGGGTCATCTTAAATTAGAGTCGTCTTATAATTGGCAATATATACAATATGTACTATATGTGTCTCAACAGTTCATTTTAATTATTATTAAATGAGACACAAACTTTGAAATTCCACATAAATATTATTTATGTGGAATGTCAAAGTTTGTGTCTCATTTAAACATGAAGCAGTTCCACGAAGTCACGCCAAAAACTATCTCCAAGTTCATTTTAAATTTACATAATTTGAGTTTTTATGACAAGCAAAAATAATGTCTATAAACAGTGAAGAATCAATGAAGGTCCAATGTGGTGAAACGTAATGCAATTGAATGAAAACACTTTTAACACTGTTTTAAAGATATAATTTTGTCATAGGTTTCAACATATATCATCATCAGGAATGTTGATTTACGATGACGACAATGGTATGTGTCTTCATCAGTGTAGAAAATAGGGGTACCTCTTGCGACATTATAATTATCTGTTATCTATCTTCTTTATATCAACGGCCATGGTCATTGCACTCCGATTCAAATCATATAAAAATCCTATTAGACAACACAACACCCATGCCCTAGGCAGGACTAGAACCAGCGACCTCTGGGTTAGACGGTGAACACTCCACCCACCAGGCTAACCCGGCCAGCAGCATTTCACTCAATCATTTCCTTACATGTCTTCAGAGAGTAAATAAAAAATGAAAAAAATAAATATTTAAGAATGAGATTGGATTTACATCAATATTTTGGTAATTGTAACTCATAGTATGTAAAAAAAAACTTATCACCACAAAGACGATGAAAAGTCTATAACTTAAAACAAAAAATTAAATACAATATCAAAACATTAGCAGGAAGCAATGATGAAACTAAAACCATGATAAACAATTTGTACCATTTGAATCAGTGAGCGGGTGCTACCAAAAAAAACAAATCAAATGTACAAGATCTTTTGTACGAGTTCAGATAACCACCAAAAGCATAAAAGAATGAACAAAACAAATTTCTCCAAGGGTTAAAGAATTGGCTAATGGAGAGTTCAAAGCAGTTTGAATCCAAACAACGTCATGAAAAATGTTGATTGCATTGGAGAAAGTTGTAATATAAAAAGAATGTCGGATAAGAGATCCCATGGTTTTTTCAACCCATATCTGCAAATGCATCAACTGCAAAACAACAGATGTTCCAAATCTCCGATTGTTCGACAGGTCATGAGTAGGGGAGAGTCAACATGAAAGGATTCGTCGTTGATGATGGCATTAAGTTGCATCACTTACCACTCCCCCTTCAAGAAACCCAAGTCATCGCTACCAAACACCAGTCGTCAACCAGATGGCCAGTTTCACAGGTGACACCCGAAGGCACGTGGCATTTCATGCATCGGTGCAATAATGCGGAAGGCTACTTCTTTCCCCCGTGCCAGCCAAGGTTTCTCACAATATGTTTGGTGCTCGGGAAAAAAAATCACCCAACTCATAAGGGAGTCCAGAGGCATCATTCGAGATTTAAATCCATTATATTTGAAGACTATCCACGGGGCTAACACCTCCCAAAACTCAAGTTCTGCTGAGCCAATAAGACTTTTAAAAAAAACAGGAGGAAACATTTCACATCACAAAAAGGGGAGCAAATTTCCACGCTACAAAAGGCATGGCAGGAGGATGGAGACATTCCAGAAGGTAGTTTGAGAGACCATTATTCTAATTCGAATCAGAACAAACTGTTACCTTGGAGGTACAGATCACCCATCACATTAACACTCGAAAAACGGAATCATTGCCTTCCGCGAGTTGGTCACCAACCCTCTCTCCCCCCCCCCCTCCTTCGTGGAGGATGAGAGTGGGTGGGGGTGAGGCTCTCTTCTCTCCCACGTCCTCCTAAGGGTGCTCTCTCTCGTGGGCACCTCGTGGGAGAGATGGGGAGGTCATTCAGATCAGGGATTTCTCTTCCCCCCCCCCTCAAACAGAGTTGTTCAGGCACAGCTTTCGTTGGAACTCGGTCGGTGCCATCTGGGACACCCAATCGGGATCGATGGATGACACCTGACGCATGTAGCACCGTCCGGTCTGCACCACTTCCCCGTAGATGACGAGCGGAGGCTTGGAGCGGTACAGCACCGACGAGGGGTGGATGTGGACCACTTGATTCGAACCAACCTAGGAGGAAAACGATGGGAGCGAGAGGGAATTGAATCGAAAGAGATACCGGTTTGAATCGTGCATTTTCCATGTTGCCTAATTCATCTCAAATTATACTAAGTTGGTCGGGGACTCTCTTTTAACCGTACTCGGGGGCAAGCTAAATCACTGACGCGACCGGGTGATGTGGGCCCTCTTGGGCTCACCTCACCTCCTTTAACCTTCGGTGAACAGGGCAGGAAAAAATTACGTCCCAAAGCACGTGGGGTCCCTTCAGACCCCACGAGATATCTGTCTCTCTCTAAATCAAGTTATTTTCATTTTGAGTATTTTTATTCCTTCTCGTCGCTGTTTTTTAAATCATAGTTATGAAAATAAAATAATATGGCAACTTTTGCTGTACGTGGCCTTGGGCAATGCGCATGCTTGTTTGAGGCCACGATGAACATGAATCTTTCAAAAATGAGGGGAAATTGTTACAGTTGTGTGAGTTACTTGCGATATATGATGGTGAGTTCAAAGAAAAATACAAGCCTTTAGTTATACAAGCCACGAAGTTCAAAATGATATTTTATACTAATTTTTCAGAAGATGTTTCAATCAAAATAGTACGGTGGAATCGTGTTATAACAAACCCACTTTACCGTGGATTTCGGATATACCAAGAGTATCACTGTGTCCCCCCAAAATGATCATTCTTTGAAGGTACATAGAAGGTAACTTTGCGGAAAATTTTATCTCAACATGCCCACCGATGCATTCAAATGGTGACTTTGAGCGATAATATCAAAGCAATCAGCGACATATTTAATACGTAATTGGATCTGAGAGAGAGAACCAAATGAATTCAGGTACATTGCTAAATATCCATATTAACAACTCAGCAAATCCCAATAGGGAATTACTTCTTGGTAACACAAGCTAGAATGTAGGAGTAAATGTATATATGGAATAGACATGTGCACTAGATATAATCATTGAATACTGATAAATTGTTTAGAGAGATGCAGCACTGGCAATCTTAGTCTTTTACATTTGCAAAACATTAACACTTATGTAACGAAGGAATACTATCAACTATCACACCAAAATAAATTGTCCGAGCATTTTAGTAACTCCCATTAAAGTAGGAAGTGCATTTAAATCATAAGACGTCAATTTCTATTGAATTCCATAAATATTTTAGCTATAAAATTTAGTTTTATCAGATTTTTATTGTTTCCTATGCATTTCCCGCAATAATGCAGTTGTAAACTCAGTCCCCTTGGAACTGCATTGTAACCGTATTTTACTGTATCTGAAATAAACGAATCTCAATACATATTTTCCCTCAAAGGTTGATGAAATGGCTGGGATTTTTCTTGGAATTTGTTGATTTACACATTTAAATGTATACATAATACATATATGTTAATATCAATTTGTTAATGCCATTTTTTTATTTACACTCCAAACACTAACAGGGATAATAAAATATTTTATGTATATCTTTTATTATCAAAACATTTTAAGAAAAAATTATTAAACAAAAAATCGAGCCAATAGATCGGTCCATGGCAGTTTTCGCACATACCCCAACAGCTCAGACTAGAAGCTGGCACTAGAAGGGTAAGGGTTAAGGGTAAGGGTTTAGGGTAAGGGTTTAGGGTAAGGGTTAAGGGTAAGGGTTAAGGGTAGGGCAGCCTGCACCCTCAAGAGCCAAGCTCCACCACATTCTTGGAGAATATACAAGTCCAGTACCACAGCTTGGCCTGGAAAACAATTCGTGTTCAGATTAACGCACCGACCAAGTAACTGCCACATTGCTTACTGTGAGGTAGTGTCCCTCCCTCTGGAGTTGCGCCAGGTTCCCGAAGAGTCCCGCAATGAGGCACTTGCGGATGCAGTCCCTGTCCTGGCCACAGTTTGAGATTGGAATGCCCGAGTGTCGACACAGGTCGAGGAGCTGACTCGTCACGCCTGCAGCGTACTCCAGGTTGCGATTGTTGAGGAAGTTCTCAAAGCAAAATGGCTGGAGAGAGAGAGAGAGAGAAAGCCATCATGCGCGATCACACGAATGCAGGTGCGCATGCACTATCATGCAATAATATCATGTAAAAATAATTAACTTTTATTTGTCTGGAGGCCACTGTAAATACAGTTACATAATATACGACATGTCTGGTGAGTCATTACATAGCTGTACATACATAAATTCTTAATGCATAAACATGGTATTTAATAAATAAAATAATTTCAGGGAAAATTGGCTCATTAAATATTACAAAGAAAAAGTGTGGCCACTTATAATTTTAATTAAAGTATAATTGTAGGAAACCGTCTCAGGCTTAACTTGGTGGAAATCCTTCATGGTGAGAGAAGAAAAACTTAGCATTATGTGGAAAATGCTAAGTTTTTCTTCTCTCACCATAAAGTATAATTAGGAATTTTAGTAACGTGCGCACTTTTCTTTGTTTTTTAATAAGCCAATTTTCCCTAGAATTATTATAGTTTTGAGCCCTGGTATTAATCTAAGCCGTGGCAGTACAGTACTGAACATTATACTGAAGAGGTTCATTAATTTATTTTATTATCATTATTTATTCATCAATTAACTCTGAAAGAAAAATTATTTTCTTCCAGGAGTGCAGTTATGAAAATAAACGTTTTATGGAGATTTTCAAAAGAAGTGCGAAAGTAAATTTATTTTTTTCTTTTATAGTGCATTTTTTTGCTTTTTTGTATATTTATTTTTTTAGAAATGCAGGTTTCAAAAAGTTTATTTTTATTTAATTTTTTACCTTTTAGTTATGAACAAATTTTAATAGTTATTTTATTGGATCTATAATTAATATTTGAAACAAGTATAATCTGAATAAGCATATACATTATTATAATTATTAATAATGAGATAAATAACTGGTGATGAAATATATTGACATCTATCGATATGATATATATTCATATTTTTGTACATAAACAAGGACATACATGATAGTTAGGTATATATCAATAAATATCGATATATCTAAATATATTGAGATAGATACATGTGTATAACCCATATCTATACTACGCATATGTAACAAAACTCCTGCCCCCCCCCTCCCAACCTATTGCGCATTTGTACTACCATCCTCATATACATACATAAACATGTGTATATAACAATGAATTATTCTATTGTCATCCGAGATCAACATCAATAAAAAGTTTCAAAATTTTGTATCAACAAGAAGTGTCTCAAATAAAGCTAACAAAATTTAAGGAAAGAAAGACAGACTTGAATGCAAATTAAAGAAAAG
>WURS02443006.1:0-14782 GCA_011762765.2 Rhinocypha anisoptera
ATTATTAAATGAGACACAAACTTTGAAATTCCACATAAAATATATTTTCTATACGACCCGGGTTTCGTCGCAATGCAGCATCATCAGGTATTCATTTGATTATTTTCTACAATAGTTGTTTTAAACTTAACGGGTTATTATAATGATTTGTTTGTTTCGATATTGGGGCATCCTCGTTGCCACCAGTTATCTATACCCAGGTTCGTCTCTGTTCATCCAAAGATCATGTTTAGACATCTCGGCAGCGCTCGAGGGATCTCCATCATGCTACAGTTATTATTGTAGCAAGAAATTAATTCCTTTCATTCAAGACGAAACGAAAAGTGGTTCCAACAGTTATAGATGGCTTAACAACCTTTCACTCTCAAAATTCAGGAAACCAGCCATTGTTCATCAAATATTAGAATCGATGGAAGTTGAAAATATCTGTCGAAGACAAGGAATAAGTTACTTTAAGGTTAACACTAGTATATGAGGAGAAGATATACAATATTAATGGAATGTGGTGTGCGTTGTGTGGGTTTTTTTGGCGATACGGTTCTCTGAAGTTAGAATAAATTTGGAAAAATGTTGGTCACGTTTTAATCCCGTTCCAACCGTTATCTACTTTGCATTTTACTCCACCTTACTCCCTTTGGTCGTAAATCGTTTCACAAGGCATTGCAGAAGGAATTACATCTGTGACGTCGCTCTCGGAGCGACTTGAGTGAATTTTCCATGAATTTCGCGATAAAATTTCCCTCAAAAACGAGCCCAAAAAAGGTAAATTGTTAGCAATAGGATAAACTTTGCATGGAATATGTGTGGAACTCCTGGTGGAAGGGAACTAGGATCCCCGCTTTAAATTAGTGATATCGTTGGTTACGTGATGTAAATCATTCAACTCTTGCTCCTCCAACTTACTTTAACGATTAATCCTTGCCTATTCTTGTCGATTTTTATTAAATACCGTAGAATTTGCGATTTGTAGCTGCTGTGTGCTAGATGAAATTCAGGGGTGTCGATCACCTCAAGGGTCAAGGGTGTCGGTCGTTCCGTCACTTTGCTTCATAATAAGCCGGAAGGCACCTTTGGCGAAATCAGTAGTCCACATTCCAAAATTCTATCGTTTATCGCAATCGGTCGTTCCAAATCTCTCCGTGATTTTTCTTATGAGTGCGATGTCATTGTAAGAAAACGGTGGAACCATGGTTGACTTCGAATGGCTACACCATGAAAGAAACTCTTGATGGATTTGTCAATCGCAGCGATATTCAAGGGCGCGACATGAAAACATGAACCATCTTGCCGCATTGCAAGATCGCGAGCACCATCTTGGATCTAATCTCTTTAGACGATCTCAGCAAATATCTTCCGGACTAACACCTCAACCCCAATCACCCCTATCTCTCGTCACGGTCAGGTGCACACTAATTGCAGAACGACTGCTTCCGTGCCACTGCCAAAATTGATCGATTTTCGAGATTTAAAATGCTTCGCTCTTGAAAACCTGACCGACCGTTACAATACCAACTGATTTTTTTATCAGAAAACCGGTATCCGTGTACTATGCAGCAGAGTACTTAATTATTTGCTCTAAGGCAGCCTTTATACACACGCTTCATTGAAAAACATTGGCGGAAGTTTTTTTAGGTTTAAAATGAAAGCTTGAAGGAAGTGACATTAGTAATATTGTTCATTATAGGAATTTATCAATAACATAGACACTCATCCAACTAAATCATGGTGTAAAACATAATCTCCAATAATCAAAATAAATATTTTATAGACGAAGGTGAAAATAAGACCAATATACCTCAAGAAAGGAAAACGTTCGTAACCTAGGATTAAAACAATCAATAAAGAATATTACTAAACTCTGACCCAATTATAATTCTATTCAATCTTGTCCCGAAACACTGAACCAAATGAGGAACTCTGCACAAAGGAAAACCTTGAACCATAAAATTGTCCTCCCTCGGAACCTGTTTTGTCTTATACATCCCAGTCCCTTCATTCAGTGAGTAAGCTATCACCTCACAACGCCTAAGGTCACGACATGATATCATCAAAGGTTTCCACCAGTCATATCTCTTTCACCCTTTGACTAACATCCTCGGCGCAATCCCTCATGATAAGATGCCCGGTGATTAGGAAATATGATTTAATTTTAATTCATCCATTGATGAAAGCCCGGAAATCAGTTTCAAATACGACTACAGTACATATTTCAACAACGCAACTGCTTGGTTACCGATCAAATTGTTTGAAAATCGGACTCACTGGGTGAACCTGGCACCTGAAGGGGATAAACGTTCGTCCACACGTTTCCACGGCGTCAGCCTAACCATTTCTCAATTCCCGGGTTCGTCGTCCGTGAATGTATGCTTATAACGATCACCAATTAGAATTCAGATCCGAGACACCCAGGAAAGTGGGAAAATATCGCTTCGCGGTACTTTCGACGTGATAATTGTTAGGTTAGGTTATGCTGTCGAAACTCTTTAACAAAGCAAAAGACGAAAGATATTTTTTCTGCAACTGCCCACGCTCAGCACTAAGCGGCCAATTATGATGAAGAGTACAACGATAATTTTATAGCAAGGTGGAAACACACATCCATGGATGCCCTAGGTTGAGAATGAAAAATCAAACTAGCTGAGATTCGAATCCGCGTCCTCTGGATTGGCAGACGAGGACGTTAAACTACCGCCACCGAGGCCGGCAAAATAAAAAAACAAAACTGTCACAGTAGGCTGATGTCTGCTGACAAAATAATCTCGCTCTCGAGAATGAAAAGTTATTCGGCTCATCAGGGAATCAAGTCATCAGGAAATATACTTTTTCCATGGACATACTTAAAGTGAAGAGTGTTGATTTGGTTTAATGCCTCAGAAGATATCTGTACACTCAATTACATTTCTCTTTGCTCGAGGCTGTAAATCCAAACTGAAAAACGGAACTGCCTGGAGGCTATGTATCATCTCTCCATACCGAAGGCCACTGTGACCTCTAACGCCCTCATTATTCTTGTACAGATGCTAACATTTCTGCACTTGGACTTCTGTTAACGTTCTCCGTTGCTTTCCAGCCTTCAGGAGGAAAGCAAACAAGAGACCAAGTGACCATGAATGCCGCCGTCCGATTCACGATTCACGACCTCAAAAATGGGGCGCCGCCAACGGCTCCGTCGTCGACCTAATTCACTTAAATGTAAACAGCTAGTATGTCGTTTGTATCAACTCATGACAATCGCAGTTAAAAATTCAACCTCTGAGGGCTCAAGTTCTGAACTAAAGATCCATTTGGAGGAAAAGGTATTTATAAAATGACCACTTTCAACCAATCCTAATGTTTTGGTTGAAAATGGTTATTGTGTGAATGAATATACATCGCGTCGAGTCACCACTGCAGTAAATTTGTAAAAATGGGGAATTCTTCAACTGTCAAAACTCGATGACCCTTGAAAATTGTTAAAGTAAATTTAAATAACTACTTTAAAGAAAAGGAGGTTGCATATACCTGCGCACGTCGATTTTTTCAGTTCACGTCAATTATAATTCAATTCCACCACTACACCATTTTCATTTTTAGCTGTAACATTTTTGTAGAGGAGACATCAGATACATAGAACATTAAACTAACGCACGTGAAATGGAAAATGTTATGAATTGTGTTTTATCTGAATCCTTTTCTCTCCAACATCAACCTTTGAACCAATCACGGTCTCAGTTATTTTCTGTAATGTGTACTCTCCAGTTACCAGTTCAGGTGCAAGAAGTTAACCCCCAGCGACTTTTCTAAATTCCAATTGCGTTGCGCGTCATGCCGGAGTTGATGTAAATCTATTTGGCAAAAGATACTAGTATTGCTTGAGGAAATTCGCATCTGTTCAAGCTCGGTGCGGGTTTCATTTTAACCTGAAATAGAAGTTGGCATAAGGCAACGCATGCGTCTTTGATAGTCACTCAAAACGCAAGCATCCATTTAATTTCTGAAAACCATACACTTAGCAATTATCCTCATGGATTCATTTTTATTACACTTTTTTATTTTGTCTGCCACTACTAACTTCCTCCAAAGCAATTAAATAGATTGGTAAAGAGCAGTGTTCTCTCTCGTCAGTATCACTCGTACAGTATAAAGTGGGTACTAACTGTTGTAGGAACAATTCTACTCTATGCAGCAGCAGATTCAATGTAGTATTATTTGCAGGTATATCCTGTATTTAAAATCACTGAGTGCGATTCATTTCATTAGATTGAACTCGTCAGTTGCATTTATTCCCCGGTGACATTTCTCTGAAGGTGATTGAATTATTAACGCCCACCTCAAACATGCTTCACTCGGAGAAATTGGTTACGTTCCAAAAAGGAAAAATTTTAGCATTTCATCAGAATATTTAGTGTACTCAGGTATGCTATATATATATATATATATAATATATACCTACCATATAATTATAATTTATTTTATTTCGAGAACCTATTCCCACGGACTATAGGTTCACTATACATACAAGAAAAAAGTATATTGGACAACATCAGTCAATATATATACATATAAACCATATAAAAAATTATAACGTACCTGTTTTCAGAAAAATACAAACATACGGCCATACCCTGCCAACTAACCTTACACGTACAAAAAAAATTACAACCCTACATTACATAAAAAACAAACATCATCAAAGCCATACTTAAAAGCGTTTACTTGAGGTGAACTCTTGGCCGGGGTACCAAAGATTACAGTCCTCATCATCTGCCCCCACTGTACCAACCTCCACCCAAGTAGATCTAATCTCCTCAATGTATATTAATCGTCCTTTTCCCTTACGTTACAAATACAGTTAATAATTAAAATATAATACAGATAAGTACAAATACAATTCGGATTATTACACGCATTGTTGAATTACATTATTCTTTCCGCTTAACTAGATACGCAAACAATTTTTCTTTGAATGTGTCGTCATTGTATATCAATCATACTTCGGCCGGTAACCCGTTCCAAATATGGGTTGCCTGCGCCAGGAATGAATTTCTGTAAGAAGCGGTCTGGTGCTGAGGCAAGTATAGGTGATCAAGCGGGGCGCTTGTTACTCTTTGTTTAATTTCACCTGAAGTGTGAGTACTCTAAGTGAATCGTGAGTAGGGGGTGATTTAGTAGTTAATATTTTACGGGTTAGATTTGCGATGAATTAAGTTCTTCTTAACTTAGCATAAAGGAGATTTGCTATCTAAAAATGTACCCTGATGTGATCATATTTGGGAACGTTATACATAGATATACCTAACACATGCATTCATAGTTCTCTGCAGATTAAGATTTAGTCTCTCACTTAGATCACTATATACTGCACAGCAATAATCAAAATAGGGGTGTATTAGTGGAGTGACCACTTTAAATCGAATACCGGTGGGCAGGCTATTTCGATTTCTTTTTAATTGCCAGCACCATCACAGGTTTTGAAAGGCAAGGATGAACTCTTGTGTCACAGTCACTTGAAAAATTTGGCAATTTCTATGTGTAATAATTGTTTTATTCGGTCGTTGTTAAGCATTTTATTTGTTTTCTCCCTCTATAAGAGATAAAGGATTAATAAACGCGTAAATCGAGTCATTATGAAGGATATAAGTATGCTGTATCGCAACTAGTTTTTCCTGGATGTCTAGCTGTTTAGAAAATTGGAGTACCGAGTACATTTATTAATGATAT
Source organism: Rhinocypha anisoptera (assembly GCA_011762765.2). Lineage (NCBI taxonomy): Eukaryota > Metazoa > Arthropoda > Insecta > Odonata > Chlorocyphidae > Rhinocypha > Rhinocypha anisoptera. The sequence goes on from WURS02443006.1 coordinate 5,701, forward strand.
AGCTATGGTCGAACGTCGACTTGAAAACATTTAGATGCATAACCAGATCAACACAATTAAGATCAATCTTCCTAAATGGATATTCCGAAGGAAAAAGATAACCTCTAAAGGGTTCAATAATGTAGTAAATAATACTACTATCTCTTAGTTGGGCTCATTTTTTTCCTTTTTTCCCCTATCCTCTTTACAAATTCTAAATGTTTAAAAATGGAGTGTAAAATATGATATGGTAAAGTAATATATAATAAAATACATAAAAATAATGAAAATTTTGTTCTTAAAATTACAAAAATGTCACTTGCATTTTCTGAAAACTTATAAATTAAAATCCATAACTTTAGTTTATTTATTAATCTATGTTCAATAAAATCTTTAGTAAATTGCTCATTAGTTGATAAAAATAGTATAACAGTGGGTAATTCAAATCTTAGTAGTTTGAACTATGGTTTTCATTCCGTGATTGTTTCAAATCTCATATTTTGAAGAGTAAATTCTACATTGAAATACTTCTTATGATAAAAGACCAGTTGGTGAGTTTTTAAATTTATTGAAAAATATATATTTCATTTAAAAGATCTAATTGATTATTTCGTGGGTACCGGGGTAGAGAAACATTTACATTTCTTTCGTGAGAGTACAGAATTTTATCACCTAATTAGTACGCTGTAAGAATCGTCGACTTCTTGCATTATTTTTTTTTCAGGCTCAGAATTGGCCCAAGAAATGTAACCGATGTCCACCTTCTGCTCTTAAACTCTGTCATGAATGATGAAATGTCTGTCATGAAAACCTTCTAGCTGAAAACTGCTTCCGTCGCTAATTGCGTTGGCGTTTGAAGAGTGCGACTCAAGGTTTTGTTTTTACGTCCCCATAATTATCACAATTGCAAGAAACCTTGCTTTTAATTTAACTTGTCATTGATGCTATCATCTGTCGAATTTCAGGAGAACTTTTAGTCAAGGTGAAGGTGTTTGTTTGTAGGATTGCAAAAGATTTTTAAGAGAAAATGGTTAGTTTTAAAGTTTGAAAACTCTCATAGCCTCTTTCATAATGTAAATGATATTTTTCCGGAAAACACCTAACAATGATAGCCTTTTTATTTCACTGTAGTCAGCAGTACGGCATTACCCTCTCTGCAAACATTGCCAATACTTAGATCTTTCATTGTTTAGGTCGACTCCTCGGTGAGAGAATTAATTTTTCTTACTTCTTCGATGTAAATTTCAAGCTATATGAGCCGACCGGGTTAGTCTGGTGGGTAGCGTGCTCGCCGGCTATTTTTTTTTAGGTGGTGGAGAAAATGCATTTACGCACTTAGTATTTTTACTTTCTATTTTTTAGTTTTTTTTTAAAGGTCGCGGGTTCGAGTGCCACCCAGGGAATTGGCGTTGTATTTGTCCATATTGGTTTTTTATGATTTGAAGAGGTGCGAAGTCACCATAGCCGTCGAAGCGCCCTATAAAACAAATATACTACTATTAAAGTTATATGTTTATGAAATAAATTCAACCACATTGAAAATGATGGAAAATTATATTTGCTTGTGTTTGGCAACGTATTGTTGGAAGATACTATTAACACATTCATTAAAAGATTGCATTTGATATGTCATTTCAATTCCAATTTGTAGATGATTCATACCTTCTTGTGACCCCATTCTTTCTAAGGACTTGGAATACTGAACTTCAGTCTCAATCTCGCCCCAGTCTTATTGACCTGTTGCAAAAACCTTGTTATTGTTTATTCTCTATGTAAATGATTCATCTTCCACTTAACTTAAGGTAATATCATTGACGTTTAAATGCAATTGTCAGTCGCTCACTGAGCAGAGATTAAAATGGCTTACTATGCCGCTTTAGTTTTGAGTACCGATATATTAAGATGAAATTTCGTCGGTTATGTGAATTGTTCTTTTAAGATTTTTGTTTATTACTGATTAGATACTACCCTTTCATAAAATCTGAGTATTTTTTTGTGGAGTGAAATTTAAAGGAATTGCTCCCTACTCCGGGGTGAAAACAAATACGGACGCGTTTATTATTCTGTCATTTTCCGAAGCAGTACTTCTCAATAGACCCATTCATAACATGGCTGACTGATGAAAAAAGCATGTATTGTCACAATCGCTGTGAAAGTGAAAAAACGATAGTTATGAGGCTGTGTTGCTGAGCCCACTGACTTTGTATCCTTAAGAGTGCGCACGTTCACTACTCTAGTGAGTTGCATTGAATTTCTGCTCAAATGTCGAAGCCATCCATATACCCTCGGCCTCTGTGTTTGTAATTTTGAATCGCTTCAAATGCAAGAAATAATTCTTAGGGCATAACCTCAGCAATAATGTTTTCTTTCTGCTGGAAACTTGTTTCTCTTGCAGATTTTTTCGCTCGTTCTTTCATATTCTACCGAGCCTCGCTGTCTTAGGAGTTTATGGTTTAAGGTGATCCGCAAGGTTTGAGGAGATACTGATCCTCTTTTGCGATTTCATTCCCGTAGCAAATTAAAATATTGTGAAAAGAAAAACCTGTTCCTCCCGATAGAGGAGGGTATATATCTTTCGAAAACGCTTTTGCGAAACCGAGATTTTCATGATGCTAAAATTTAAAAAAATATGCTTTAATGCCAGCGAGGTTAATAGTTATAAATGAAAGGACTAAATCCTATGTTGTCACCCCGGTATTTTAGAAGATAAATGACTAAGATTGCTAAGATTGGCTTCCACTTGCTAATTGGAAGTCAATCTTAGCAATTTCCTGGGAAAAATCTTCCTGGGAAACCAGTCCCCAATGAAAAGGTTGCTAACTAGAGGGAAGTAGAATTTTTTAAATTTTATGTAATATAGTCTTTAATATCATCAATCTCACGAAAAATTCGGAAGTTGAATAGAATGTACATTTGAAATGGTATGATTTAGCAGCGAGGTCCTTTTCCTAGACGCTACGCAGTTATCGTGCAAACATCTATTTGACTTGCCGGAATTATTTTTTTACGCTTAAGGTTCCATTTAATTCATTTCGGTGTCCTCACGGCGGCATCTTCAGTGGACTCCCATTCTTGCCCTTCCCCGCGTTGCACGCTTGTTTCTTCCCTCCATAAATTAACATGGACACTCACATTCATGCTTGCCGTGACTAAGAAATGAACTGTGGGTTCGCGCCACATACTAGTTTGAGCCTGAAATCGAAAGTCACTACATTGCCTTACGCTGTGAAGATGTGACTTAGAATGAATAAACGGCTAGATGGTTGTCTATTTTCATTCGCTGAAAGGTAGAGGATTGGAAATGAACGAATAAGTAAATGTTTATCGATGAGAAGTGTTAAACTACCTTTTTCATTCCACAGTTTCATTTTTTTACGACCCAGGTTTGGACGTCAAAGCGTCATCGTCAGGTAATACAACTCTGACGTCTAGAACCCGGGTCGTAAAAGATACATCCTCTGCGGAATTAACAAATAATTTATTATTTTTTATTAATTATGAGTAAATTCCATTAATTAACGTCTGAAAAGATGGAAAAAAATGTTTGTTAATGAGAAATTTTATATGAAATTTGGAATTGATATGAAATTTGATGTGAAAATGCGCTTCGGAGCTCGCGCAAGCTGCTAAATGCGATATTAACATAAGTTATATTTTCTGGCGTGATATGGTGGAAGTTGTCCATTACGGAAATTAAAATAACTTTGTGAACTCCACAAATAATTTCTATTGCGACGACCTAGGCTTCGACACGTCGTGTCATCATCAGGTGTCGATGTGTCATCCCTGATGATGACACAACGTGTCGAACCCTAGGTCGTCGCAATAGAAATTATTTGTGGAGCTCGCCAAGTTATTTTCATTTCCGTAAATATGATAGTGTTAAAGTTGAGATATTCATTGTAAGGTCATTTTTATTTTTTTGTCCTTTCGCTAGACAACCTTTCTTCCTCGTTGGCTCTTTTTGCCTCCTTCATCCAATCCACTCGCACTGGCAATCTCCCCGATCCCTTCTCTCTCCTTGCCTTCTTCTGATTTTTTCAAAGGCACTTTTCATGTGGTTCTCGTTTGCGTCTACTACTGTACGGAGCATTCATGCTGCGATGGGAGTTTCCCCGTGGCCGTAGAGGAGCTTAATTGGGCATCTCGTCATAGGATATCCTCATTGGAGGTCGGCTACCGCTTGCGCTTTCTGCCTCCGCTTCAAATTCTCGTCTCTCCCCCAGTCATTCGTGGAAGCTGCTGCCGTCGGCACGTGCTCTTTTTCACCTCTCGGTTCTCTTCAATGGATGTTTCTTTCTTTGTCCCTCCGTGCCATTTCCTCTCTTCGTATTAATGCATTCAACATTGGAGTTACTCTTGTTTTCCCGGGATAGACATTGTGTCAGCATTAGGCACGTTCCAAATATCTTAATAAAACATCTCCGTCCATGAATGTCAGGTGGGGGAGGCAGCTTAAAATTGCATAGATTTTACTGGGAAAGAAGTAGATATAATGAACTAGGAACTAACTATTGATAAGGCAGTCATTTATATATGATTAATTGTGTATATTTTATAACATAGTTCGTTAATTTCTTTTATTGCTACAACAAACAGATTTTAGTGGTAGTAGTTAGCTTTTTTCGTAGGCTCTCCATTCTTTTTCCTTTTATATTTTTTCACGATTCATTTTTTTAGGGGACACTTACCCTCCTTGACGAGACCTATATCTCCATCTTTGGTAAATTTATTATTCGCGCCGATGAAAATATCATAATAATGATATTACCACAGGGAAGGACTGATAAATTTATCGAAACGACACATAAGTCGAAAAACCATTGGAGTAAACTACCTCTTCGTGCGCGCATGCGATTTCTTACTGTAAGACACTCCTGGTAAACATTGCTTGATTGCTTTTACTTAGCATGGCCTTTCGGCTAATGTGGTGAAATATTGTTTATCTTTTATAAGGATTAAATGAAGTCGAGGGAAAAGAGATCCCCGAAAAAATGTCTCCGGTGGAATTTTCTCTCGAATCTTTTAAAGAATCATTAGAGGTTCTTTAAAGTGTAACTTTTGGGTACGTTATATTGTATTTTTTTGACAGATGAAACCGGAAGGACCTTTCATTATATTACATGTTTCAATTCGATTGAAATTTTAACGCCCCAAACCTGTTAACTGTGTTAATGAGACGTTGGCTTGCGATATAATTGGTATGTTAATTATAATGAAATGAATACGACAACCACAATTTAGGAATGTTTTACTAGGAGTTTTGTTTTTAAATTTTTTATTTGTGTTACAATAAAATAATTACTAAAATAGGAGTACTTTCTAGGCTCAGACACCAGTTGTTGTTTTTTGTTATCAATGTTAGCAGGCCATAGAATGCTAACGTAAATAATGGTTTGCATCCTAGCGAATATCGTGCTACTGCTGTCTGACTTGTGAAAAGCAGTTCTAAGTATTATCGTTCTCCTAACTTATCGATCCCAACCCCTATAGGTGCACACGTAAATGGAATAAATATTTACATTATGCACTCCTATTTAGTCATACTTAGTCGTATGTAGTCATTGGAGATGACCGCTTGCCCTACTAATTCGTAATATCATCTCTTAATTTAGGATTAGTTGCTTTCACGAAAAGCGGAAAAATGATATTAATGAGCATAAAATTGTAATCTTCCCCCACGCAGGTAGATCGTTATATACACCCCGATATAATTGAGGCACCACAATTGATTGAGGAGTAAAGTTGGAGATTTATCAGGGTTTCAACGTAGTAGGTATCAACGTTTCTTACGCGTGTCTTTGTTGGCTTATGGCTCTTACAATTAGGTTTTAGCAAAGTGTCCATACATGGTAGGAAAACGAACGTGCTTTAGCAAGGATTCGGGGCCGATTGGGTTCGCATAAGCTATTTTCTTTCAAAATTTGCATGACGAAACTTTAAAGGCATTAGTACGTTTAGTCAGGTTTTAAGTATATCAAAGAGCGAAATTTAAAAGTTGAAATGCCACGATTATATTCTGAAACAATTGCGACGCTTTGTTTATTCCGAAAAGAATTTACCCAAAATAATCAAGACTTCCATCTGTCGGTTAAGTCGACACTAAAAATGATGACGTAATAAAGATTGCCTCCGTATTTTTTTTCCTTTGGGACGCTAGCATTTTATTCTCTTTGGACGACAGCATTTTGCATTCCAGAGAATTGCTTTCTTGGCGCTTCTTTTAGATTGAGAAAACCAGTCGCGTGCGATGGACTTCCGGGACTACTCTCTTTATACAGGTTATTGAACGTTCTTCCGTCCGATGCTGTTGCTGTAAACAGACTTGTTACATAAAGCTAAAACTTCCTTCTGGAGCTTTCTTTTACGTGCTCTCTGTCGGGGAAACTAAGTCTCTGGTGTCTGTTTTATGTTGATATGGAAAGTTTGATTTCCTTTTTCACTCGGATTTTTTACTTGGTAGCGAAAGTCTATTACATACATGTATCCTTTCTCGAGTGTACACTCATCTTTCTTTTAAATAACATGTCTTGAATACAGATGAAAAATGAATACATTACAAAATGCTTGATGAAGTATCTGTCTAGAACTTCTAGTAAAACTAAGTGTTCGATAATATCTCATTACCGATGAAGTGTATAGGAAAAAGTACTTTTGACGCACAATGAGTTAATAACTTTCGTGAGTTTATTTTCTGTCTATTTCAAAAGTTTTTATGACGCTACATTATTCACATGATCTTTGCCAGAAACTTAAGAGGGTCGAAGAGGAAACAGAATCTACTTTCAACTGTTCGCAGGCCAACAGTGTGACTCCCATCCGGCGGACAGAGTGCTGAACTCTCTCCACACCAAGACCATTAGCGACAGGAAGGCTTCTGAAAAATAAGGCACTGTCGAAAATCGAAGTGTTCCCTTGTCTCCTCTCTTTCTCCTTCAAATATTTCTAGATCTCCTTTAGAATTCGCTTCTTTGCAGCATCAATATGTTAACTACTTTTGCTAATTGTTAATGCTAATGAAGTTGAAAACACTTGGTTTTTCCACATGAAATCTTTTTAATTATATACGACCTATGTTTCGACTTGCAAAGTCGAGACCTAGGTCGTATATAATAAAAAAATGTTCATGTGGAAAAACCAAGTGTTTTCATCTTCATTATGAATCGCTCCCACAAAGTAACGCCTGAAAATACCCAAGTTAATGCTAACTTTTTTCGAGTATATATTTCATTATACGATTAAAATATGTCGTCTTCTGCCAATGTACCGTTGCAAATGGAACTCCCTACCATCAAAATTGTTGCTTGCGGTCGAATACTTAAAGGGCGCAGAGCGTTTGCCCAAAGATTGTTTCGAGGTTAAGTAGAGTTTTTCCCGCCACAACAGATATGTACCCGCCTCTGGCCTTTCAAAAGCATGCCTCCTTGATCTAAATGAACGAGTGCCGACATGTTGCCTCAAACGGGTCTTCAAAAAGCAAGCACTTGTCGACTCCTTTTCCGACAAGTGTCGTTTAATGATCCTCGGGTGATTTTTACCTTTCCCCATCTTGCCACGTGTCTTGTTACAACACCCTGTGTCAGGCCCCGTTCATTTTTTCTTCACTTGGTTCACACGACCGCGTAATAATGTGCCATGTTCACCAAAACACGACCACCTCTCGGGTTCTAGAAGTCTGGTTGTTTTTTTTTATAGATTTGGGTTTGACGTGTGATAAATCGACCTCGGTGTGTGAATTCCAACTTCCACCTGTTGAAATTAGAACACATCGACACTTAGGGACAGGATTAAAAATAGATTTTTTCAAATTCTTACGTACTCCCGCATCAGCTTACATTTAATCATTTTTATTTTAGTGAGCCTGGCAATAATTTCGGGGAGAAATATTCCTTTTCCTAAAGGTATACCAACTAAAGTTGTTTTACGCATAATTTTCTGTGCTTATTATCAAAGAAATAAGATTGTCCTTGTTCAAGGTCTGTGGATTACACGAGAGTTACTGGTGTATCCTACAGACCTTGGCCTGCAGCCATGATATAGTCGGGATCGGAAAGTCGCTGGGCAAGTACATTGACAAAAATAATATTTTTTATGGCGATTAAACCTGTAAATTAAGTATCGCCTTTTATAATAGTGTTATTTTATGACATACCCCGTTGGACGATATCGTATTCCTCTCAAAGTTCATTTTTATTTACACTATAACAATAAAAGTTCTACGGAATTGATTGTGTATTGCGACATTTTTCGCCTACTATTAACTAGTACTGCATGTAGTCATCTCTGAATATTCAGTAGCCTTACACTAATTACAACCCTAGCACTCACTGTTGTACTCGTAATGAACGGTTAATGATTTCAATGAATCGAATAAATACAAATTTTCTCTTATAGTATAGTGGTACCCAAATCTTTTTCCTATTAACTCAGAAAACCCATGGAGAGGACTGTGAGGAAACGGCTGATGAAAAGTACTGACGCATTCGCAGCCGTTTGTGACCCGTAAAATTAGAGGACGAAGGAAGAGAAAGTGATAATGTAATCAAGCAGTAAATAGTGTTCTAGGTTCAGCCTAGAGGTATAAATTTGCGCGGCCTACTTTCCGGGTATCGGCAAACGCAAGTGGGAATCGGTGTCGGGCGTTTAATCATCACTTTGTGTATCCATAACGTTCCATAAACCCAATTGTGTGATAGGTCCTCAGTATCATTGTCTGCATTGTAAAACAAGTTCACTTGCGTTATTCTCATCTCGAACGGAGTCACCTGTGAATTCTCAATCTGAGATTTTATCAGAATCAGACTTATCTTTCTCTCTTCTGGTTTCCTAGAATATTAAGGATAATCATTCCGAGGGATCTTTTGCGCAGTTCTCGAATGCCGGACTTCGTTTTCCACTGGAAGACATCGAAGCCTTCGCGGTCGCTGTTACGGGATGCGAAAAAAGAGGGAACTATATTTAGTATCTCCTCCCCCTTGCTTCGTCCCCAAGAGTTTGTTATAATCCTCCTTAAACGTTCCCATTTCCTTTTCCTCGGTTAACTACTCGCCTCCCCTTCTACTTTCCCATCTGATCGGTGGGTCCAAATGGACCCACCCTCCTC